>JAZKLR010000449.1:1800000-2030256 GCA_037103525.1 Ganaspis brasiliensis | reverse complement strand
GTCGATTACGGTCGACCGTAATTGATAAATATTTTCACATTATCATTGCAATAAAGTATTTTTTCTCAAAGCACATTCACACAATGTTAAATGGTACTCGTAAAAATATATGTAAGTACTTTTTGAATACTTTTATTTCATTTTCGTGAAGTATCACTCGTATTACGATCGTTGTCAAATTTTGTACACACGTGTTTTCTGTTATTTAAATTAGAATAGTTTTTTGAAGACATGAAGCACATCAATTTAGTATGTCTCAAAATAATTCTAATTATTTAAACTTTTATTTTCCATAAACTATTTTGGTGTGCCAATAGTCTTATTCAAGAAAAATGATAAATAAGACGATTACGGTCGAAAAGGTTAAAAATGAGGGACAACTTTTAAAAACATATAACTTTCTTCACAATAAACAAAATATTAATTTTCATGCACAAATGTGTTCATCGTTTAATTAACTTTAAAAACATGTGTCATCTAACTAGTAATTTTTATTAATTACAAAGTTTCAACGTATAAACCATTCGAAAGTATGGTTAGGGACAAGTAAACATTGTTAAAAATCGGATGTTCAAATTGGAATAATTATTTATCTATTTAATAAATCAATGTGTAATCTTTTGGAAATAGTTCATCGTATCAAATGTTAATATTTCCAACAAAAACTAGGTAAAAATTGATTAAAATTATCAAAATATACGCAAGGGACATAAAAGTTAAGGTTCCAGAGATATGCCCATAAATTAATAATTACATAAATTGTGTATAAATACCCCCCATTTATGGGAGTTGTTTATAACCCTATAAATCGAAATTAATGAAATTAATTTCAAAAATTGAAATTCTTTGTTCTTTATTTACACCTTACAGTGATTTCAAATGTGCTCTTTTAATCTGAATTAGTGAAAAACGGTCACTAATTCGAATTAGTGTAACTTTCTACTAATTTTTAGTCAATTTTCACTAAAAATTTAGTAAAGAATTTAACAAAATTAGTAGAAATTTATACTAATTTGAATTTCTTCAGTGACTTTTCACTGATTTATTTTTAAAGAGATGAGTATTTAGAACAATGGATTTGGTTTTATTTATTTAAATTATAAAGAGATTAATTTGGATTGAATCATCTGAACTATGTGTATTCAAATATTAAAATTTCATTTTTTTTCATTATAATGGTATTTATTTTGATTAAATAAAACTGAATCGTGAGTATTTAAAATGTTCATTTTATATTTTTCAATTATAAGGGTATTCATTCGGATAAATTTTCATTTTATTTTAATTGCATTTTTATTATAAAAATATTCATTTAGATTGAATAATCTGACGTGTGGGTATTTAAAAATAACTAGTTTATTTTTTCATTATAAAGGGATTCATTTGTATTCAATAACCTGAACTGCAGACATTAAAAAATATTAATTTTATTTTTTTTTCCATTATAAAGGGATTCACTTGGATTGACAAATCTTTTCAACCCATATTCATAAGGTTTGATTATCGTGTAAAAGTAGGTGCTATCTCCGGATACAAATGTATTGGACAGAAAACGTATTCAAAAATACACTGAAAAAAATATTAATGTGAAAAACAACAATTTGGCTATAGTTGAGTCCATTTTGGTTAAAATAACAAGGATTCCTTGTTCAGTTAGCAACCGAAGATAAGTTAATTCTAACAAATCAAACTTGTTCGACTTCTAATTTTTAAAAACAGAAAAAAATGTATAAATCAGCTGAAATATTACAATTTCTCAGTGCAAATAAGTTACTTTGTGTCAATTAATCTTTAAAATAATACCAAAGTTTACTAAAGTTTTAATAGTTTTTTCTGAAAATGTCAAATCGACATAACCTTAAAATATATGGCGAACAAAACTGGTATCATTTACCTTAACCACTAATGTTTGAAAGAGAGAAAGTATTGACAAATGTATTTTAGATAATAAAGAACTTATTGCAGTAATAAAAGCAGTCGATCGCACAATTTTTGGTGTTAATATAATATAATTCCTAATTACTTAGAGTACAAATTATCCTTGTCATTTTAACTAATCTCAACTAGCTGGCTCCTTAACTAACAAGGAAAAATGGTTGATTCCTAGTAGACGGGTGCAAGGGATTTTTTTCAGTGTATTAAAATTTTTTAATTACTCTCTTCTTACTGGGTAGGCGAGGAAAAATCAAGAGCTGTGAAGAATTTTAACGCTCGTTGTCAAACACATGTCTCCCGTGATGAAAACACCGCACTTTAACCATTTTTTTTCAAATAACTAAAAACATTTCTGTCAAAAGCAAAAATCACATGGATTCTTCGAGTAATAACCCTGTCGATAGAAAGTGACTAGAAAATGACTGAAAAATGTCTAGTCAGTCATTTTTCAGTCATTTTTATTTTTAAATATATGGAAAATAATTTATTTAATAATAAATTTGTTGAATACTATTTAATGTGCTTTTAGGATTATATTCGCTTCATTCTTTTAGAATAATTAATGAAAATTTTTAATTTTTTTATTATTTATTTAAATTTTTTGTTAAATATTTTTTTTATTGTTTTAATGTTATAAACTATTTCTGAAGTGCACTTGAACACTTTCATAAAGAATGACGAAGGTCGGTGGCATTTAAAATGGTCTAAAAGCAATTTTAAAAAGAAAAAATCATTTGACATTTTCTAGGTACGAAATCATTCAAATCGTACCTCAAAAATGACTGAATCCATTCAGTCATTTTGGCCAGTCATTTTTTAGGTATTCTCTATCGGCAGGGAAGGAGCTTGAAAATAATGTTCTTTTTTTAATTTATTATTTTCTGGGACAAGAAGATGTCGAGAGCAGTGAGGAAATTCCGATGTTTTCTCTAACAAAATGTCGGATACAGTTGCGCATGCCTTGCCGCAGATAACAATACCTATATTAAAAACGAACATCATTTTCAGGCTCCTTATTACCCGAAGAATCCATGTGGTTCTTTCTTTTGACAGAAATGTTTTTACTTATTTGAAAAAAATTGTTAAAGTGCGGTGTTTTGATCACGGGAGACAAGTGTTTGACAACGAACGTCAAAGTCTCCATACACTGAGAAAAAAATGCTATAGAATCAATCTCATATTGGTTTGATGCAACAAACGGCTTATTCACCACCGTTCAAACAAATATGCTTTGGTTTTAATAGTACATACTTTCATTTTTAATACTATTGATTTGATACAAATTACTTTTAAAACAAATAAATATCAATTGTCCCAATAAAATATTTTTCCAAAGTAATAAGAAAAATTATTTAATAGAAACAAGGAAATTATTAAATCCATAGCATATGTGGAAAATGTGAAAAAAATTGCTCTCGACTGAATAAAATCAGATTATGAAAACTATACCATATGCTATAAACTAAAGAAGAAAATGTCTGAATGGTACCGTGTCTATATAAGTTGAAAAATTTTGACTTTTAAACGAAAAGCATTATTAAATGTAAATATATACAAAAATTTAGTTTTAGATTAATATTCACAATTTTTTTTAATTTCAACTCACATTCAATTATACTCACCAACCTATAAACATTCTTTTATTTTATATTTTTATTGTATCTGAGTCCGATTTCAAGTTCCTTATATACTAATTGAAAGAATTATTCAACACTTGCGAGCAGAAACGAAGCAAATGTCAAAAGAAGGGAATGCGCCACTAGCGGGCATTTAAGGTACTGCAGGTTTAAGAAGCGGCAAAATTAAAAATAAAGAACAGTTAAGAAACTCATAATATAAATTTAAAAATAATGGAAATTGTAACAAATTAACTTGAAAAATAGAGTAATACCCTTACCAAAGCGTACTACAGAAATACGATTAGGAAATACTACAGAAAAAACTTCATAAATACTATTGCTTTACTACAGGTTTATTTGTAGTAACTGTGGCGTTTGGAATGTTTAATTTTGTAGTGTTTCTGTAGTATTTTCGCGCTTGTTCCAATAATGGTTTAAAGAGTCTAAGTGGTAAAGTAGGTAGTTCTTTTTTTTCAATACCAAAAAGGACAAAATAGCTCCCTGTTAAAAAGAAAGGAATAGTTTCTAAAAATTCCAGTAGATGGAAACGCGTTCTTTTATTGAAACTTGTTTAGTAGTTACTCTAATTATTAAGTGAAAATTTGTTAGTTAGGTATATTAATAATTTTCTAAGAGTATTTTAATTTTATTCCATGTTTTTAATTTACTAGTAAATACTGAGACAAACAAAACCTTAAAATATTTTTAAATAACTTTTAAAACATTAATATTAACAATTAAATTTTTTGTACCGTATTAAAAGCAACCTAAAAACTTACATTCTAATGTAATTAATTTGGTAAAATTTTAAGCTAATCGAAAATGAGAACAAAAATTCTTTCATTTAGTAGGTCATGACAGCGACCTAATCCTCGCTTGATTTCAAATTTGTCTTTTCTCGATTCTATCGTTTTCAAAGGTTGATTTATTAAAAATATAAAAGTGACACAGGGTTATGTTTTCGTTTACTTATTGTAAATATAATTACATTTTATTTATAAACAATTTTTCTAACGAAAAGTGATATTTAGCTATTTTTTAAAAACAAAAAGATCACGAGGATGCGACTTGTGTCACTCCCAATTTCTAATAAATCTATTTTCTAATCAATTTGTTAATTTATTTTATTGTTTCGAATCGAGATATAAAAAGATTGAAATTAGATGAGAATTAGGTAGCTTTTATGGTTTAAATGGAACTTTTTTTGTTTTCAGGCTTGATTAGCATTAAAACTGTGGAAACCAAGAATTGGCCCAGTACTACACCAGTACTGTCAGTGTTGGCATAGTGCTGCAAGTATAGCCTGGTGCATAGGTTTAGGAGTATCCTGAGAATTTTTTAAGAATATCCTTGGGATTTTTTAGAAATATACATAGGATATTATAAAAATATCCTGAAGATATTTTTGAAATAGCCTTAAGTTATTTTAAGAATATTCTGAGGATATTTTGAAAACATCCTTATGTTATTTTAGGAATATCCTTACGATATTTTAGGCATATCCTACGGATATTCTTAGAACATCCTAAGGGTTTTCAGGAAATGTCCTTATAATGGTTTTGAAATGGATATCCGCAGGATGTCCACCAGATATTCCTCGAAAATTTAATTCGAATATGAAATATCCTTACCAAGATTTTTTCAGGATATCAGAAAGAGAGTGAATTTCAATATTCGTTGGATATTCTAAGAATTTCTAAGGATATTCCAAGGACATGTTTAGGATATCCTATTAAATTGTACGAAATCAACCAGATATCCGACTGCTATCATTTTGCTCTGAGAGTTTACTTTGTATTTTCCTTCATAACAAAAGGATAACCGTCGGATATCAGATGGATCTCGGACAATTTGTTAAGATATCCTGATATTTTTATGATTTACTTAATATTTAGCAATTTAAATCTATCTGTTATTCAATATTTACAACTAATTAGTAAGTTAGAAAAATTATTATAAACCGATTATTTTGTTTATTTATAAACAAATTCTATAAACAATCTTACTTGTCCAATTCCTTATAATGAGATTAATGACATTTTATACACAATGTACAATATTATTGCTCCAGATTATTGAAAAAAGCATAATTTATTTTTTTAAACGTTTGCATTGTTTAAACAATCACTAACTAACAAATTTATAGCTTCATTATCTTTAGTCGTACAGACTTCGTTCTTTTTGCTTGTCTCCTTAAATTTGAACTATTTTTCTAATTTTAAAGAAAATTTAATAATTATAAATAATTAGTATTGTTATTAATAATTTTATTAACAATTCTACTTCTCTAGTTCCTTACTTCGAACTTAATGAAATTTTAAATGCAATGTACAATATTATTACTGAAGATAGTTGAAAAAAGCATAATTTAATTTTTCTTAACATTAGCATTGTTTAAACAATCACTCATTAACAAATTCATAGCTTCATTATCTTTAGTCGTGCAGACTTCGCTTTTTTTGCCTATCCCCTTAAATTTAAACTATTTTTGAAATTTTTAAAAAAAATTGAGAACTATTAATAATCAGTATTGTTATTAATAATTTTATAAATAATTTTACTTCAGCAATTCTTTATAGCAAACTTTTTGCAATTTTAGATTAAATGTACTGTATTATTACTGAAGACTGTTAAATAATGCAGACTTTAATCAATTTACAAGTTCAGGATTGTTTAACCTTTTATTAAGTCATAAATACAAAGCTACGTTTTTTAGTCACATAAATAACAACCTTTAATAAAAGGACAAACAATGCTAAACTTGAAATTTCAGTAAGTTTGCTGTAAAGAACTGATCAAGTAAAATCGTTTATAAAATTATTAGTAATAGGTAGTAATAATTTTGTTTGTTTTAACTGATCTGAGTTTCTAAAGGATTTATTTCAATTTTCTTTATAAAGAAAATAAAGTCACATTTTTAGCTTTCGTCTCTCTAAGAGAAACCTCTTCAGAAATTAACAATTTTTGGACTTCTAGTTACACTGAAAAATTATATAAATTAGTAATTATAATCATATAAGACAAGTATATGTGTTCGTTAATTTTATTTTTAAAATTATATTTTTTTTTTCCGAACGTTTCAAACAAACAAAATTATTACTACCTATTACTATATATTAATGCTGATCAAAAACTGAAACAACAACATTATAATACTAATTATTTATAATTATTGAATATTCTTTCAAATTTGAAAAATAATTTAAGTTTAAGTAGATAAGCAATGAGAACGAAGTCTGCACGACTAAAGATAATGAAGCTATGAATTTGTTAATTAGTGATTGTTTAAACAATGCTAATGTTGAGAAAAATTAAATCATGCTTTTTTCAACTATCTTCAGTAATAATATTGTACATTGCATTTAAAATTTCATTAAGTTCGAAGTAAGGAACTGGAGAAGTGGAATTGTTTATAAAATTATTAATAACAATACTAATTATTTATAATTATTAAATTTTCTTTAAAATTAGAAAAATAGTTCAAATTTAAGGAGGCAAGCAAAAAGAACGAAGTCTGTACGACTAAAGATAATGAAGCTATAAATTTGTTAGTTAGTGATTGTTTCAACAATGCAAACGTTTAAAAAAAAAAAATATGCTTTTTTCAATAATCTGGAGCAATAATATTGTACATTGTGTATATAATTTCATAATTCTCATGATAAAGAATTGGACAAGTAAAATTGTTTATAAAATTTGTTTATAATAAATTTTCTAATTTTAATTACTAATTAGTTGTAAATATTGAATAACAGATAGATTCAGATTGCGAAATATCAAGTAAATCATAAAAATATCTTTCTTCCACTAATTTGTTTATAACAAATACAAACATTTTTTAAACAATTAACTCATTATCAGAATTTTTTCTTGAATCATTACTTCAACATTTTTCGTCATTTCTAATGTAAAGTTTTCGTTTCATAAAAAATTAAACTGGTTTAAATTGGAAAAATTTTTTTTTTTATTTTTATTTTTAACAATAAATAAACAAATAAAAACAATTAAATTTCTAAAAACAAAATCAAAGGTGTTATACAGAATTTTATTACCTTTAAATAAAAAAGAAACTTCTAAATCGGTTAATATTTGTGGGCTCTATGTTAATTTGTCCACGGACGTTTTTTTTGCCCCATTGTGGACTATAGGCCCATAGTTCTCAGATACCTGGCGCTATATTGTGGAATCTGTCATTTTTTCATTTATAGCTTTACTCTCAAATCCTCTGAAGGGTTTTAAGTTTACAGCTTCCACATGTTCTTGAAGAAAAATTTCCAGATCTTCATAGAAAAATTAAGTATTGTATTATAGGAGAAAATAAATGTGTTTCTTTTGAATATCTTTGGACCAAATGTCTAAAACAAATTTATTAAAGCCTACAGAAATCTTTTTTTCCTAAACTCAATGCAAATATTTTGACAAACTTTCAACTTTAAACAAACAAAAATTATGTTTACTTTATGGTAATTTAAATTTACTTCCACATAGTGTAGTCAAATGAATTTTCTTTTATAAAATATTAGGGACGTTTGACCCTATGACATAACCTCAAACTAAAAATTAGTTTTTAGTTTTAATTAGGGCTGCCAGTGGACTTGCAGTTTGAAAATAGTGAAAAAATTACTTTTTAATTTAAAAAACTAATTAATTAATAAGCTTTTAAGTGAAAAAAGTGATGGAATAAGTAATAATGAGTTTGATATATGAGGCATTTTACGTGTAATGTCCCAAGCTCAAAATTAATTTCTTTCAAAAAAATTGAAACTTAGGAAATTTATTGTCCTATCTAGTAGTAATAAAACCCAAAAAAAATTTTTTACTTTTTTGAAAAATTGAAGGGGGTAGAGGGGGGTCAATTTTGTCAAGTTTACTTAATACCGTCTTCTTACTTAATTTTCTCTGTCTTGGCGGGTTATGAAAAAAATTTCTTCAAGTATGATTTTTAAAGGTTTTTTAATGCTCTTTTCATTGGTAAATTTTATTTTTTAATATTTCAAAAATTTGACCCTAATTTTGTATAATTAATATTTAATTTGCTATTTTCACCAAAATCGATCCGTTTAATTTTAGAATAAAGTATTGCAAACGAAAGCTGAGGTTTTTTCCTATCGATATAGAAATTTTTGGAATGCCCTTTTTTTTTGTTTTTAAGATATTAATCCTCAAAGAGCGGATTGAGGCGCGCGGCGCCCAACGACGCGGTCGCCTCGCATCAGGCAGCGTCAGCTACTCACTCTTACCAAAAGCACTATTTTTGGACAAAAATCTGCTGACAACTCAAAAATGATCCGATTTTAACTTTCTTTTTTTTAAAATACTCGAGAATGTTTGTCCTACAACTCTCAACTGCTTAAAAAAATAAGATTTTTTTATTAACTGAAATAAATGTTAATAACATTTAAAAATTGAAAAAAAATATTTTTAAAAAAGTGACTTCAAGGTATCCTTTGATGTCAGAAACTTTATATACTTATATAAATACACACAAAACTTATCAAAAGTATTTTTAAATTGTTCCTAGTTAATAATGCCCTAATCAACAATTTTCAAATTGATTAAACAATCTTAGTTAACAAATTAATAACTTTAAAAATATTCATTTTTTAGATTCCGTTTCTTTTGTGAAATTATTAAATTACTATTTACTTTACTTACGTTTCGTGTCTTTTGTAAAATTAATAACTATTGGCCTAGAATAATGAAAGAGTTAAAGAACGTTCACAAACATTTTTTGAATTGTTTAAACAATCTTAGTTAAAAAATTGATAACTTTGAAAGTTTTCCTTCCTTAGATTCCGTTTCTTTTGTGAAATTAATTAATTACTATTGGCCGAGTATTGTATAGCAGTTTAGGATGTTTACTAACAACTATTCAATTGTTTAAACAATCTTAGTTAACAATTTAATATCTTCGCCATTTTTTATCACTTATATTTCGTTTCTTTTGTTTTTTTGATGATCTTAAAGATGAAATAAAATTCTTTGCGTTTAGATTGCTTGAAAAACTCTCAGGAAATGCTGAAAAATTTATCTCAGAATAGGTACGAAATCGAAGCAAATAAAAATTCCGAGATTATTTATTTGTTAACTAATATTTTTAACAAATTTTAAAATATTTATAAGGACCGTAAGTATTTTTAAAATCTGAACCAAAAATAATTATTTTAATTACTCAAAGAAGTGAAATCTAAATAAAAATAACTTTCGAAGTTATTATTTATTAACTAAAATTTTTGGACCAATTTAAAACAGTTGGAAAATATTTAAATTACTTTATAAATTTAGATATAAACAGTAATTAATTAATTTCACAAAAGAAACGAAATGTAAGTGATAAAAAATGGAGAAGATATTAAATTGTTAACTAAGATTGTTTAAACAATTTAATAGTTGTTAGTAAACATCCTAAACTGCTATACAATACTCGGACAATAGTAATTAATTAATTTCACAAAAGAAACGGAATCTAAGGAAGGAAAACTTTCAAAGTTATTAATTTTTTAACTAAGATTGTTTAAACAATTCAAAAAATGTTTGTGAACGTTCTTTAACTCTTTCATTATTCTAGGCCAATAGTTATTAATTTTACAAAAGACACGAAAAGTAAGTAAAGTAAATAGTAATTTAATAATTTCACAAAAGAAACGGAATCTAAAAAATGAATATTTTTAAAGTTATTAATTTGTTAACTAAGATTGTTTAATCAATTTGAAATTGTTGATTAGGGCATTATTAACTAGGAACAATTTAAAAATACTTTTGATAAGTTTTGTGTGTATTTATATAAGTATATAAAGTTTCTGACATCAAAGGATACCTTGAAGTCACTTTTTTAAAAATATTTTTTTTCAATTTTTAAATGTTATTAACATTTATTTCAGTTAATAAAAAAATCTTATTTTTTTAGCAGTTGAGAGTTGTAGGACAAACATTCTCGAGTATTTTAAAAAAAAGAAAGTTAAAATCGGATCATTTTTGAGTTGTCAGCAGGTTTTTGTCCAAAAATAGTGCTTTTGGTAAGAGTGAGTAGCTGACGCTGCCTGATGCGAGGCGACCGCGTCGTTGGGCGCCGCGCGCCTCAATCCGCTCTTTGAGGATTAATATCTTAAAAACAAAAAAAAAGGGCATTCCAAAAATTTCTATATCGATAGGAAAAAACCTCAGCTTTCGTTTGCAATACTTTATTCTAAAATTAAACGGATCGATTTTGGTGAAAATAGCAAATTAAATATTAATTATACAAAATTAGGGTCAAATTTTTGAAATATTAAAAAATAAAATTTACCAATGAAAAGAGCATTAAAAAACCTTTAAAAATCATACTTGAAGAAATTTTTTTCATTACCCGCCAAGACAGAGAAAATTAAGTAAGAAGACGGTATTAAGTAAACTTGACAAAATTGACCCCCCTCTACCCCCTTCAATTTTTCAAAAAAGTAAAAAATTTTTTTTGGGTTTTATTACTACTAGATAGGACAATAAATTTCCTAAGTTTCAATTTTTTTGAAAGAAATTAATTTTTAGCTTGGGACATTACACGTAAAATGCCTCATATACTGATATTAAATTAAGGGCGCCAGCAGCAAAAGCCATTCAAATTTATAAAAAATAATTCGAAAATCGCAAAAATAATTGGAATATGAAGAAAATAAATGAATAATAACAAAAATAGTTCAGTTTAAAAAAAAACTTGTAAATGACAAAACTAATTAAAAAATTGATAAAAAATCAAAAAATGAAGACAAAAATTGAAATAAAATAATTGGAATTTGAAGTAAATAATTGAAATTTTTCAAATATAATATTGAAGTTACAAAAAAATAATTGAAGAATGACAACCCTGCACTGGTATAGGCGAAAATTGTCCGTAACTTTTCTCTTAAAATATTGAAAAATTTTCACTTAACTTAATTCAATTATTTAAAACGTCGTTAGGAAGGTCTCTCTGACCCGAATTTGTTCAAATTTCGGACTAAAATTAATTTTGGTCAATTTTCAAAAAATCGCAAAATTTTTAAAAATTAATTTTGACTCAAAATTCGTACGATTTTGGGTCAGAGAGACCTTTCTAATAATATTTTAAGTAATTCTAAAAAGTTTCTTGACAAAATATTCAATATTTTAGGAGAAAAGTTACGGACAAATTTTGTCTATATATACCAGTAATGTCATACTCCATCACATGCCCTTACGAAAATAATTGATAAATGACAGAAGTGAATGAAAACTTGTGTTATAAGTTTAAATATTCATGACAATAATTTAAAAACTAATGAAAACAATTGATATTTGAAAAAGTTAGAATCAAAATCGCAAAAATGCTTGAAAATTTACAAAAATACATCAGAGTTGACAAGAGTACTTTAAAAATGACATAAATAATTGAAAAGAGGTGTAGAAATTACGTATTCGTAAACTGTAATTAAAAAATGGACGATGTAAGTGGAATATGAACAAAAGAAAATTGATTTATAAGGTAAATTTTTAATGAGACACCTAATATCAGAAGACCCCCCCCCCCCCCTCGAAGTTGGAATAGACATTTTACTAAGATAGTGAGAAAAGTGAGATTTTTTTTTAAAAAAGTGAGTAATGGTGAGCAATTTTAAAAAAAGTCAGTAAAAGTAAAAAAAGTTAGTCACTGGCAGCTCTGCAATAAGAAGAAATAAATAAGTATTTAGGGATTCTAAATATTACCTCATTGAAACCCACACAACACTTAAGTCTGCTAAAACTTTCCCGCAACGTTTCCGGAAATTTTTAAACTTGCAGCAAACTTGATGAATGTTTCGGTACTCCAGAAATGGTTAAAAAAGCTACAGAGTAATTTAAACATGTATTTAATTTTTTAATTTCTATTTTCTTCAATAAAGTAAAATAACGTAATTTAAATTTTTAATAAATTCGACTATTCGAAACTTTAAATTAGTCTAATTTATTATTAAAATTCACATAACTGTGTAATATATATAATATATATAGACATAAATTAGTATAATTTATAATCAATATCTCATCATTAAGGCTATATCTGCATATTTTGTCTGTAAACTAAAACAACTTTAATATTCCTTGATAAAGAAAACCAAAATTGATAAAAAAAACCGGGACTAACTTCACTTTAGATTTTCAAATGTGGACAGAAAAAGATGAATAAATATAAATTTAAATAGTAACTAACTTCAGGAGTTTACGGAGATTATTATTATGTAATTCAATTGATTATTAATTACAAGTTATAATACATTTTATTACACATTTAAATTTTATTCATATAAAAATTTAATCCACAAAAAACTCTCTTTTCTTAATTAATTTTTTAATTAATTTGATTATTATTAGCATAGAGATTCATGGTAGTTTTGAATACTAATCAACTATTCTTAAATCGTTTAAACAATTTTAGTTAACAAATAAATAACCTAAAATGATTTCTTAATTATTAGTAATTAATTAATTAATTTAAAAAAAGAAACGAAATCTGAGTAAGAAAAAGTTTTGAAGTTATTTATTTGTTTAACTAAGATTATTTAAACAATTGGTGTATATAAAGTTTCTGATATCGAAAAACCTACTTAAAATCACTTTCTCAGCAAATAATTTTTTACTTAATTTTAAAAGTTCATAACATTTTTGCTTCCTCATAGAGGAAGCTTTGTGATCGTTAAGATTTTCGATTTTCCAAAAGTAGTCTAAATCGACTTATTTTCATCTAAAAAGCTTAAATTTTCAATCTTAAGCAAATGTCTAGTTGTGCATGTGTGTGTGTGTAATTGTGTATATAGCGTTTTTTGTTGCCAGGATATCTTGAGAACGCCGGTGCTACGTTATGCAAAAAATGATCATGATTGGTTAATTAGTTTCTTAATTTCCTTTCCTTTTTTATAAAAGAAAAAGAAAAAATGAGCGTGCATTGTGATCTTTATAATATATTTGTGATTCTCCGCGTAGCGTTCAAATTGTTGAAAAAAATTGTGAATTTTTTTTTTTATCAATATTATAAAAGTAAATATAAATTTTTCAAGTTGAAGTGTCTGAAAGTAAATATCCATGGTGTGCCAGACGAAATATTTATAATTTTGGTATTTTTTTTAAACAAATTACTTGTAAGCATTTATATGTACCTTATGTTAAAAAACTGTATATGCAAATATAGATTCTATAATGAAAATTAAAAACCGAGTAATACATTCATTTTAACAAAAATTAAAAACGTTTTTTGTTAAAAATTTTTACTTTGAAAATTTATGGAAATTTATACGGTAAATTATGGAAATTTCTGCGATAATTTATAAAAATGTGTAAGGCACAAACCAAAATTCAAAATTTTGATTTTACTAATATATGGAAATTTATGCGGTAATTTATGAAAATTTTCGCAGTAATTTATAAAAATGTGTAAGGCACAAATCACGATTCAAACAATTGATTTTGGTAATTTATGGAAGATTAAACAGTAGTTTATGGAATTTTATACTATATACAATTATGCTTTTAACTTTGGTAATTTTGAGAGATTTTATTGGTAATTTTTAAATTACAAATTTCTGATTGGTCGAGATTTTCTGTATAAATAGACACTCCGAAAAAAATCTAAAAAGTACAAAAAATAATAAAATTTAGTTAGAATGTACTAAAAAATAAGAATTAATAAAAAAAAAATAATAATAATGTATATGTCAAGATAAATAAAAAGTCAACAAAGAAATTTAAAAATACTTCAACAATAAAAAAATTTAGAAAAATGAAACCAAAAACATTTTTATAATATTACTCTTAAAATAAGTTCAACAATAAATTTATAAAAATAAAGAATATCTAAAATTTTTGTGGAAGAATAAGTAGGTAAGTTTGCAAAAAATCTTGCAAAAAATAAACAAGATGTGAAAACAAATTGAATAAATTTACAAACAATGAGCATATTTATTTTTAAAAATATGGAAATAATTATGAAAATCAACTAAATAAAAAGTTTAGTGAATGTCATAATAACAAAATTGTGTAAAATAATATTAAATAATTTAGATATGAAAAAGAAGAAAGCATAAAGAAAAGAAAATTAAAGAAAGTCCTAAAATAAACAATTTTTCAAAATTCGCCCTCGTATTTAAAATATCACTTTATACTTGAATTTAAAATTTACACATTCTTATAATCTTATTAACTATAATTAAAGCTTAAAAATTTTTATTACCACAAAACATTAAAAATTAAAATATAAATTTTTGGACAACAATTTATCTTAAAAAAGAATTACTTAAAATATAATACGACTATTGTATTGTACTCACATCTGGAACATTATTGTCAGTTTGTCAATTTCTAAAATACTAACACACAAATCAAAAAATTAAACACTAAATAACTTAAACCAATAAATATTTTTAAAAATACTTTTAATAATTGAGAACTTTTAAAAATGTTAAAGAAGCGAGTTTAACAGATAGTTGCTGTTTCAAGTATGATTTTACACTGTCAGTTGTTTGCTTCATAGGTCCTGCAGGAGGAAGGATAAATAGAAATGGTGGAGTAAAAGAAACTGCTGTTTCTACTTACCCTTTCTCATTTTTTGGGCGTTTTTAGGCAAAAGGACGACAGTTTAAATCCATACGTCAAACGATAACTATCTGTGCGAAACTATCTGTGCTTTAAATTTCTTATATTAATGCCTGTGGTTGTTCATTGGTTCAAATTATTTAGTGAATAATTTTTTATTCATGTGTTATTATTTTATAATTTCACAACTGCTAAAGAGTTACCGCTTAAGACAAAGCTGTCAAAATATTTCAAACGTAAGTGTAATACAATTTTTTTACTTGAAATTTATTTTCATAATTGGGACGCATGAATAATAGGGTGGCTCTTATTTACCAAGTTGAAGATAATTTTTCGACCCTGCACTATATCAAATCTTTGGCCTCGACTTTGGCCAAAATTATGAAAAAATTGGCTAAAGAAATTGATTTTAAACTGTTTAATTTTTATCTTATAATTTCTTATTTTTAGACATTTTTAAGATTTTTTTTCTTTTACTTTTGACATTTTTTTTTCGTCTTTTTATTTTAGAACTTTCTTTAATTTTCTTTTCTTTATGCTTTCTTCTTTTTCATATCTAAATTATTTAATATTATTTTACACAATTTTGTTATTATGACATTCAGTAAACTTTTTATTTAGTTGATTTTCATAATTATTTCCATATTTTTAAAAATAAATATGCTCATTGTTTGTGAATTTATTCAATTTGTTTTTACATCTTGTTTATTTTTTGCAAGATTTTTTGCAAACTTACTTATTCTTCCACAACAATTTTAGACATTCTTTATTTTTATTTATTTTATTTATTTTATTTTATTTTTTTATTTTTATTTTTATCTTTCTTTTTGTAAAAATTAATGTTATCCAGGTATTTTTTGGTAAAAAACAACTATATGTGGCACAAGGACCCCCCCCCCCCCCCGTATTTTGTAAAACCATTTTATTATTTTTTTTCACAGCCAAAACAAAAGGTATTTCGATGCCGTTCCACCTTGTTGTAGCTATACGTACAGATTTTCTGTACGAATAGTCACGGCCTTTTTTTTTACAGTTTGTTAGATTAAGGAAAAAAACATTTGTTATTTACATCTCATGCTTACAAAAAAACATTTCTTTATTTTCTTCCTATTTATTTAATTTTCTTGATTTTTTTTCTTTCTTAGAAACATTTTTCCTTCTTTGCAAATGTTTAGTTTTTATCTTATAATTAAGAATTTTTAATAACATTTTTTTTATGCTTTTATCTACATTTGTTAAATTTGTCAATTTTCTAGTTTTTTGAAAGCTTTCATTCTTTTATTTTATATTATGTCAATTTAATATTGTACTAATATTGTACTTTTAAAACGTTTAAAGTATCTTATATTTCAGCTTCTATCTTAGAAAATAAATGCATTTTAAGATATTTTTACTAACTTTTCGTAAACATCTTAAAAGTGACTACAAATGTATCTTAAATTACGAAGCCTTTTTTTTGCAATGTATTCTTGATAAATAAATAAATATTTTCATTTGAATATCGTTCTTCTATTTCATACGATTTCTTTTCTTTCAAATTTTTTTAAAGTTTCCAAAATTTTATTAATTCTTTTTTTTTATGTAATTTGTAAAATAATTCTCTAGATTTTCTAATTTGGAAATTTTGTTCTCTTTAGTAATATATTTTAACGATCTGTTAATTATCATCTTATTTTTTATTTGAATTTAAAAAAATTTCAGTAAAAAGGTTAACTTTTTGAAAAGAGCTTCTACAGTTTTATATATTTTTATGTCACTGTTTCATTTCTTTAATAAACTGCTTACAAATAAACATTTGGAGATTTTACATACACAGAAAAAACGAAATTCTAATTTTAAGAAAATTTTGGTGCTAAGAATAATTCCTACTTAAAATAAGTGGAAAATATTCTTGGCACCAAAGTTTTTTTAAAATTAGAATATCGTTTTTTCTGTGAACTGATTATATTGTAAAAAATCGAGATTTTTATCAGCCCTGATACACAAATACGTCAGAAATAATTGACAAATAAATCTTCAATTATTTTCTTGTAACTTCAATATTATATTTGAAAAATTTCAATTATTTACTTTAAATTCCAATTATTTTATTTCAATTTTTGTCTTCATTGTTTGATTTTTTATCAATTTTTTAATTAGTTTTGTCATTTACAAGTTTTTTTTTTAAACTGAATTATTTCTGTTATTATTATTTTATTTTCCAACTTCGAGGGGGGGGGGGGTCTTCTGATATTAGGTGTCTGATTAAAAATTTACCTTATAAATCAATTCTTTTTTGTTCATATTCCACTTACATCGTCCTTTTTTTTAATTACAGTTTACGAATACGTAATTTCTACACCTCTTTTCAATTATTTATGTCATTTTTAAAGTACTCTTGTCAACTCTGATGTATTTTTGTAAATTTTCAAGTATTTTTGCGATTTTGATTCTAACTTTTTCAAATATCAATTGTTTTCATTAGTTTTTAAATTATTGTCATGAATATTTAAACTTATAACACAAGTTTTCATTCACTTCTGTCATTTATCAATTATTTTCGTAAGGGCATGTGATGGAGTATGACATTACTGGTATATATAGACAAAATTTGTCCGTAACTTTTCTCCTAAAATATTGAATATTTTGTCAAGAAACTTTTTAGAATTACTTAAAATATTATTAGAAAGGTCTCTCTGACCCAAAATCGTACGAATTTTGAGTCAAAATTAATTTTTAAAAATTTTGCGATTTTTTGAAAATTGACCAAAATTAATTTTAGTCCGAAATTTGAACAAATTCGGGTCAGAGAGACCTTCCTAACGACGTTTTAAATAATTGAATTAAGTTAAGTGAAAATTTTTCAATATTTTAAGAGAAAAGTTACGGACAATTTTCGCCTATACCAGTGCAGGGTTGTCATTCTTCAATTATTTTTTTGTAACTTCAATATTATATTTGAAAAATTTCAATTATTTACTTCAAATTCCAATTATTTTATTTCAATTTTTGTCTTCATTTTTTGATTTTTTATCAATTTTTTAATTAGTTTTGTCATTTACAAGTTTTTTTTTAAACTGAACTATTTTTGTTATTATTCATTTATTTTCTTCATATTCCAATTATTTTTGCGATTTTCGAATTATTTTTTATAAATTTGAATGGCTTTTGCTGCTGGCGCCCTTAATTTAATATCAGTATATATCAAACTCATTATTACTTATTCCATCACTTTTTTCACTTAAAAGCTTATTAATTAATTAGTTTTTTAAATTAAAAAGTAATTTTTTCACTATTTTCAAACTGCAAGTCCACTGGCAGCCCTAATTAAAACTAAAAACTAATTTTTAGTTTGAGGTTATGTCATAGGGTCAAACGTCCCTAATATTTTATAAAAGAAAATTCATTTGACTACACTATGTGGAAGTAAATTTAAATTACCATAAAGTAAACATAATTTTTGTTTGTTTAAAGTTGAAAGTTTGTCAAAATATTTGCATTGAGTTCAGGAAAAAAAGATTTCTGTAGGCTTTAATAAATTTGTTTTAGACACTTGGTCCAAAGATATTCAAAAGAAACACATTTATTTTCTCCTATAATACAATACTTAATTTTTCTATGAAGATCTGGAAATTTTTCTTCAAGAACATGTGGAAGCTGTAAACTTAAAACCCTTCAGAGGATTTGAGAGTAAAGCTATAAATGAAAAAATGACAGATTCCACAATATAGCGCCAGGTATCTGAGAACTATGGGCCTATAGTCCACAATGGGGCAAAAAAAACGTCCGTGGACAAATTAACATAGAGCCCACAAATATTAACCGATTTAGAAGTTTCTTTTTTATTTAAAGGTAATAAAATTCTGTATAACACCTTTGATTTTGTTTTTAGAAATTTAATTGTTTTTATTTGTTTATTTATTGTTAAAAATAAAAATAAAAAAAAAAATTTTTCCAATTTAAACCAGTTTAATTTTTTATGAAACGAAAACTTTACATTAGAAATGACGAAAAATGTTGAAGTAATGATTCAAGAAAAAATTCTGATAATGAGTTAATTGTTTAAAAAATGTTTGTATTTGTTATAAACAAATTAGTGGAAGAAAGATATTTTTATGATTTACTTGATATTTCGCAATCTGAATCTATCTGTTATTCAATATTTACAACTAATTAGTAATTAAAATTAGAAAATTTATTATAAACAAATTTTATAAACAATTTTACTTGTCCAATTCTTTATCATGAGAATTATGAAATTATATACACAATGTACAATATTATTGCTCCAGATTATTGAAAAAAGCATAATTTTTTTTTTTAAACGTTTGCATTGTTGAAACAATCACTAACTAACAAATTTATAGCTTCATTATCTTTAGTCGTACAGACTTCGTTCTTTTTGCTTGCCTCCTTAAATTTGAACTATTTTTCTAATTTTAAAGAAAATTTAATAATTATAAATAATTAGTATTGTTATTAATAATTTTATAAACAATTCTACTTCTCCAGTTCCTTACTTCGAACTTAATGAAATTTTAAATGCAATGTACAATATTATTACTGAAGATAGTTGAAAAAAGCATGATTTAATTTTTCTCAACATTAGCATTGTTTAAACAATCACTAATTAACAAATTCATAGCTTCATTATCTTTAGTCGTGCAGACTTCGTTCTCATTGCTTATCTACTTAAACTTAAATTATTTTTCAAATTTGAAAGAATATTCAATAATTATAAATAATTAGTATTATAATGTTGTTGTTTCAGTTTTTGATCAGTATTAATATATAGTAATAGGTAGTAATAATTTTGTTTGTTTGAAACGTTCGGAAAAAAAATATATAATTTTAAAAATAAAACTAACGAACACATATACTTGTCTTATATGATTATAATTACTAATTTATATAATTTTTCAGTGTAACTAGAAGTCCAAAAATTGTTAATTTCTGAAGAGGTTTCTCTTAGAGAGACGAAAGCTAAAAATGTGACTTTATTTTCTTTATAAAGAAAATTGAAATAAATCCTTTAGAAACTCAGATCAGTTAAAACAAACAAAATTATTACTACCTATTACTAATAATTTTATAAACGATTTTACTTGATCAGTTCTTTACAGCAAACTTACTGAAATTTCAAGTTTAGCATTGTTTGTCCTTTTATTAAAGGTTGTTATTTATGTGACTAAAAAACGTAGCTTTGTATTTATGACTTAATAAAAGGTTAAACAATCCTGAACTTGTAAATTGATTAAAGTCTGCATTATTTAACAGTCTTCAGTAATAATACAGTACATTTAATCTAAAATTGCAAAAAGTTTGCTATAAAGAATTGCTGAAGTAAAATTATTTATAAAATTATTAATAACAATACTGATTATTAATAGTTCTCAATTTTTTTTAAAAATTTCAAAAATAGTTTAAATTTAAGGGGATAGGCAAAAAAAGCGAAGTCTGCACGACTAAAGATAATGAAGCTATGAATTTGTTAATGAGTGATTGTTTAAACAATGCTAATGTTAAGAAAAATTAAATTATGCTTTTTTCAACTATCTTCAGTAATAATATTGTACATTGCATTTAGAATTTCATTAAGTTCGAAGTAAGGAACTAGAGAAGTAGAATTGTTAATAAAATTATTAATAACAATACTAATTATTTATAATTATTAAATTTTCTTTAAAATTAGAAAAATAGTTCAAATTTAAGGAGACAAGCAAAAAGAACGAAGTCTGTACGACTAAAGATAATGAAGCTATAAATTTGTTAGTTAGTGATTGTTTAAACAATGCAAACGTTTAAAAAAATAAATTATGCTTTTTTCAATAATCTGGAGCAATAATATTGTACATTTTGTATAAAATGTCATTAATCTCATTATAAGGAATTGGACAAGTAAGATTGTTTATAGAATTTGTTTATAAATAAACAAAATAATCGGTTTATAATAATTTTTCTAACTTACTAATTAGTTGTAAATATTGAATAACAGATAGATTTAAATTGCTAAATATTAAGTAAATCATAAAAATATCAGGATATCTTAACAAATTGTCCGAGATCCATCTGATATCCGACGGTTATCCTTTTGTTATGAAGGAAAATACAAAGTAAACTCTCAGAGCAAAATGATAGCAGTCGGATATCTGGTTGATTTCGTACAATTTAATAGGATATCCTAAACATGTCCTTGGAATATCCTTAGAAATTCTTAGAATATCCAACGAATATTGAAATTCACTCTCTTTCTGATATCCTGAAAAAATCTTGGTAAGGATATTTCATATTCGAATTAAATTTTCGAGGAATATCTGGTGGACATCCTGCGGATATCCATTTCAAAACCATTATAAGGACATTTCCTGAAAACCCTTAGGATGTTCTAAGAATATCCGTAGGATATGCCTAAAATATCGTAAGGATATTCCTAAAATAACATAAGGATGTTTTCAAAATATCCTCAGAATATTCTTAAAATAACTTAAGGCTATTTCAAAAATATCTTCAGGATATTTTTATAATATCCTATGTATATTTCTAAAAAATCCCAAGGATATTCTTAAAAAATTCTCAGGATACTCCTAAACCTATGCACCAGGCTATACTTGCAGCACTATGCCAACACTGACAGTACTGGTGTAGTACTGGGCCAATTCTTGGTTTCCACAGTTTTAATGCTAATCAAGCCTGAAAACAAAAAAAGTTCCATTTAAACCATAAAAGCTACCTAATTCTCATCTAATTTCAATCTTTTTATATCTCGATTCGAAACAATAAAATAAATTAACAAATTGATTAGAAAATAGATTTATTAGAAATTGGGAGTGACACAAGTCGCATCCTCGTGATCTTTTTGTTTTTAAAAAATAGCTAAATATCACTTTTCGTTAGAAAAATTGTTTATAAATAAAATGTAATTATATTTACAATAAGTAAACGAAAACATAACCCTGTGTCACTTTTATATTTTTAATAAATCAACCTTTGAAAACGATAGAATCGAGAAAAGACAAATTTGAAATCAAGCGAGGATTAGGTCGCTGTCATGACCTACTAAATGAAAGAATTTTTGTTCTCATTTTCGATTAGCTTAAAATTTTACCAAATTAATTACATTAGAATGTAAGTTTTTAGGTTGCTTTTAATACGGTACAAAAAATTTAATTGTTAATATTAATGTTTTAAAAGTTATTTAAAAATATTTTAAGGTTTTGTTTGTCTCAGTATTTACTAGTAAATTAAAAACATGGAATAAAATTAAAATACTCTTAGAAAATTATTAATATACCTAACTAACAAATTTTCACTTAATAATTAGAGTAACTACTAAACAAGTTTCAATAAAAGAACGCGTTTCCATCTACTGGAATTTTTAGAAACTATTCCTTTCTTTTTAACAGGGAGCTATTTTGTCCTTTTTGGTATTGAAAAAAAAGAACTACCTACTTTACCACTTAGACTCTTTAAACCATTATTGGAACAAGCGCGAAAATACTACAGAAACACTACAAAATTAAACATTCCAAACGCCACAGTTACTACAAATAAACCTGTAGTAAAGCAATAGTATTTATGAAGTTTTTTCTGTAGTATTTCCTAATCGTATTTCTGTAGTACGCTTTGGTAAGGGTATGAAAAATATATTTTCTTATTATATTCCTAACAAAATCAGCAAAGTAGATAAACTTGAAATAATTCTTTTCGTCCACTAACGTGATATAAGATACACATGTGCAGAGGAAATTATAAAATACATAAATTAAAATTGCATTTCAACGTAGAATATCTTAAATAATTCAGAATATTATTTATAGAAATATGTATTTACAAATATATCAATAAAACAATTTTTGTTTAAAAATATGTGACATCATTTTTGTTGTCGAAGAGAATATTTTAATGTATCAAAAAAATTCGTTTCGTAAAATAGTGAACTTATTTAACATGTTATATACAATTTTCTGTCAATGCAGAATATGTTTATTACTGTTTATCATTATTCAAAGATCAAATGCCTTATTTTTTCAAGTAATCGACGATTTTCTTAAGAAAATTCTTCTATTCCCGCTAGACAATCGCAAAAAAGTTTATACTAAAAAGGACCATAAACGAAACCACTTTTTAATATTTATATAGTTTATAAAAAATTTACAAATTCTTTTTTCGACTTTATAGATGGAAAATTGTGTAAATCAGAAGATTTTAATTATTCGAGAATTTTCTTTAGAAAATATAATATTTCCCGCTAGACAATCGCAATAAAGTTTACACTAAAAAGGAATATAAACGAAACCACTTTTTAATATTTATATAGTTTGTAAGAAAATTTACAAATTTTTTTTTGACTTTATAGATGAAAAATTGTAAAATTTACAAATTTTTTTTCGATTTTATAGATGAAAAATTGTGAAAATCTGAAGATTTCAATTGATCAACAATTTTCTTAAAAAAAATAATTTTTTCGCGCTAGGCAATCTCAATAAAGTTTTAACTAAAAAGGACCATAAACGAAACAACTTTCTAATATTAATAAAGTTTGAAAAAAATTTACAAATTTTTTTTTCGAATTTATAGATGAAAAATTGTGAAAATCAGAAGATTTCAAGTAATCGAAAATTTTCTTGAAAAAATAATCTATTCCCGCTAGTTAATCGCAATGAAATTTATATAAAAATTTTAAAAAATTTATAAATTTAATATACGAAATTTATGATGTAAAAATGGTAAAAAATCAGAAGATTTCAAGTAATCGAAAATTACCTTGAAAAATTAATCTATTTCATCTAGGCAATTGCAATAAATTTAATATTAAACAAGACCGTAAAGGAAACGACTTTTTAACATTTATTGTATAGTTTTTAAAAAATTCACAAATATTTTATTGTGGAAAATCTAAACATCTGAGGAAATAGAAATATTTATTGAAAAATTAGTTTATTGCCTTTAGCAATTAAGTTTTTATTTAACAAAACCATCAACAAAATTAGGTTTAAATATAAAATTATTTGTAAAATGTTATTAATTTACTACTCGGTATTTAAGACGTAATAATAAATTGTGAATTATCTGAATCAAATTGTGAATTTGATTCAAGTAATCAGAAGTTTTCTTGTAAATATAATAGTGCCTATGGATATTTTTAATTTTAGTTTAAAGACAACTATTTCAAATTTGATTGTCAAAAGAAATTAGAACAAAAACAAATTAATTATTAATTTTAATTTTCTTATTTTTTTATTTCTACTGTCATAGAAATGACTTCATGAGGATTTTTTGAGTATTAATTTGATATAGAAATAAAATTAATTTATTTTGTTACTATCTTTTTTTTACTATATTTATTGTATTTGGGTTTCAAGACTATAATTTTAATTTTTAATTTTACTTACCTATGTCTTAATTCTTAAATTTAAATTTTTGTAAATTCACGTTAAATTAAAGATTTCTTATGTATTATTTTTTTTTTGTATTTAATTATTTTACTTCACGTTAAATTCACGTTAAATTAAAGATTTCTTTGTATTATTTTTTTTTTGTATTTAATTATTTTACTTTGAATTTTGATTAAACTCATTTCAACATTCTAAGATTTTATATTTAATTTTGTTTGTGTTTAAATATTATAATTTTAAATTTAATTTTTGTTATGGTTCTAATGGTTTAATTTCTAAATTTAGTGATATTTAACTATAAGTTTTTGCATTTTTAATCTGTTTAATACATTGATAATTGAATCCATAAACTGTGCTGTACGGTTTATATAGCATCATCCTTTTGGCGGTATTCGAATACATCGTTTATTGAATCTATATAGTTTATGCTATAAGTTTTATAGCACGATGATTTTGGCGGTATTCGAATACATCGTTACTTGAATCTAAAGAATATGCTATACATTTTATAGCATCTGCTGATGTTTCAGATTAATTACACTTTTAAATTCAAAGCACACTGCTATTCGATTAAGAACATATTTATTTATCTTAAATTATACTATTGTATAAAATAAATCAATATTTATTTAAAATAATTGCAAGTACTATAGCTTTATATAAATGTAAAAATTTTTTTCATAGTACCATATTTTTAACTTAATAGTTCCATTTATTTAAGTTAGAAAGATAAACATTTAAATTTATAACAGAAAAATTTGTTTTAATGTCATGATATTCTATAGCAGCCGCACTATTGAATTAAAGACATTTTTTTCTCAGTATAGCTCTCGACTTTTTCTCGCGTTAAGAAGCGATGAAATAAAAAAACATATTATTTTCAGGTTTCTTATTTCCCATAGAAACCTTGTGATTTTTCCATTTGCCAAAAAGTTTTTTGTTTTCTGGAAAAAATTCTCAAAGTGCTGTGTTCCAAGTCGTGTGCAACCTTGTCTGACATTTTGTTAGAGAAGTCGTCAGAATTTTCTTACCGCTCTCGACTTTTTGTCGCCCCAGAAAACAATAAAATAGAAAAGAAAACATCATTGTCAAGTTCCTTATTTACCGAAGAACCCTTGTGTTCAGAACCCTGCAAGTTTTGCCCCGCTTAAGGGGAACAAAAACTCGAGTTTTTGTGCATGTGTGGCAGAAAAGTTTTTTTTTGCAGTTTCAAAAAATTTTTACAAAAAAAAATTTTACAAAAAAAATTATACAAAAAAAACTTACAAACAAAATTATTTTCAAAAAAAATTTTTACAAAAAAAAAAACCATGTCTGAAACTACATCGGAAACTCCATCGGAAACTATGTAAGAATATACGTCGGAAACTATGTCGGAAACTATATCGTTGCCGTTCTCATTTTCCGACATAGTTTTCGACGTAGATTCTGACGTAGATTCCGTTAGTTTACTACATTGGTTCCGATGTCGGAATTTTCGATAGGGATGAGATTTAGGTGAAATACATTTTAGATTTAATGGGATTTAGGTTAAATAGAATTTAGGTTTAATGGGATTTAGGTTAAATGAGTTTTAGGGAATATTCATGCGCCTCGGTCACTGTACCCGTTACCCTATTTGATATAATTTATTTGATTTTGATTAAATGTATTATTATATTCATTAGTTCTTATTAAATGTTCCCAGTTTGATAAATAAACTACTTACAAATAAAGATTTGGAGAGATTTTATACACTGTTTGCATTTAAAAAATATCCATTTTAATTTCTTAAAAAAAAGTCATGATTTTTATCAGTACTGACTAACTGAAATTTAAATAAATTTATTTATTCGAAAATCTGTTTTTAAAATCTACAAAATCCATTTTCCTTAAACTTTTTTTGAACATTTAAAATCACGAAAGAACAAAACTTGTGATTTTTAAAAATTTATTAAAATTTAAAATATGAATTTTAAAGTTTATAAGTTTTGTTAATTTATGATTAAGAATAATTAAAAAAAAGTTTACGCAAGATAGGCATTTGGCGCAAAACCGCACTTTTAAATCATTTTTAAACTTCCTGGAACGTTTTCAAGTTTTTAAATTCATGCCCTCCTTCTAACCAAAAAATCAATTGCATATATTATTAAAATCAAGGTTTTGTTTGTATATGATTTAAAATACTTGTGAACTTTTTAATTAAAACATTAGAATGATTTTAAAAATAAATCCTTAAATATTTTGGAAGGGAATATCGTTTAAGGTAAAAACATAAATAAAAAATTTCGTTTTAGGGAATATTCATGCGCCTCCAGTAAACGACAACCTGAGCATAGTTTTAAATTTGAGTGAAGTTATAATCTTACCTATTATAGTTTTAGTTATGAAATAAACTGTAAATGACAGATTAAGGTTTTAATTTTATATTTATGTGTCTGAAATTATTGAAAGCTTTATGAAAAATTAATAATAATAATTTTCAAATGCCTTGAACGAAAACAGTGAACGACACCCTTTTTTCAGTGAAAGACATAGCGTCGTGGACAGTGCAGTCGCAGTAGCTTTCTATTGCAACTAGAACTGCGCAGTTGATTTTAGTGACCACTGTTCTTAAGAAGCAATAATATTGTCAAAATTGATTATAGTTTATAAAAAAATTTAACGTTAACGTTCGTTAACGTTCCAAAAGAACGTTACTTTACACCTGACATTTTAACGTTAGATTGACATTCAACAACGTTACCATTTAACGTCCCGGACGTTTAAATGTAACGTTATCTGGAAGTTACCCACTAAAAAAGAAAGTATTTGGCTTAAGCGAATTGTATTTGAGATATCTTACGCCAAACTCGGTTTCGCGGTTTAACCGTAAACTAAGGTTAAGCCAAATGATTTGTGTTTATGTCAAATATTTACCCTTGTTTTTGATGAATTGAAGGTTGAATGAGTGGAGTTGGCCATATACACTGTTAAAAATATCTATATGAATGTTCAATAACTTGTAAGTGAAGTTATTTACAATACGTGCTATTGAATTTTCAATAACACGGTTTTGAAAATTCAAATATAAAATTTTTTTAAAAGAAAATAAAAATTCCCGAGTCGGGAATCGAACCCGGGTTTTCCGGTTCGTTGTCTACGCCTTTCGTACCTCGGCCATCTTGGACTGTTGAAATTCATTACTTTGATTAGGTACTTATTTGACAATGGCAAATTATATCTTTGAAATGACTGCAAACTATCCGTTATTTTAAAAAATACATACATTATTGACAATAATAATTTTTTAAATGTAATTTTGATGTCCATAAACTTTTTTTTATTAAATTGTTCTGTCTACAACTGACAAGAAAAAAATAGGTTATGTTTAAGTGACAGTATATGTATGTTCAATTACATGTTCTTTGATTTTCAATTACACGTCCTTGAATTTTCAATAACAATATGAATTTTCAATTACGTGTTATTGAATTTTCAATTACTTGTTCTTGAATTTTCAATGACAATACGAATTTTCAATTACGTGTTGTTGAATTTTAATTCAAGCCTGAATTTAATGTGAATTCAATAACTCATGTAATTGAAAAATGCATGAATTTTCCAGTCTTTTCTAACAGTGTATATTTATAAAGTGAACGTTCTTACGCGCAAATAAATCGTTTTTAACCACGAAATACACTCTACAAATGCAGAATTGCGCTTGTCGAAAATAACGCTATGTAGAATAAAACTGACTCCAATTTATAACTCTGAAGGTTCAACTCTTTAGTATGCGTAGGGCATGGAAACCAACGTACACGAAAACAATGTC
Source organism: Ganaspis brasiliensis (assembly GCA_037103525.1). Lineage (NCBI taxonomy): Eukaryota > Metazoa > Arthropoda > Insecta > Hymenoptera > Figitidae > Ganaspis > Ganaspis brasiliensis. The sequence goes on along the minus strand of JAZKLR010000449.1, from coordinate 2,001,979 downwards.
CTGGGTAATCCACAGAAATATTTGTCCCATCTACAAATGGAGATAATAGTTTCCACAAATAGCTCAGTTTATGAAATGCACAAATAAATTTGTGGATTTTACAAATAAATTTGTAGATTTTACAAATAAGTTGGTGGAATACACAAATAAGTTTGTGGAATTTACAAATCAGTTTGTGACTTGCACAATTGTACGTATTTGTGTTATCCACAAATTAGATTTGCGGACTCTACAGGACCATTTTTTTCCGTGTAACATAGGGAAATTTCTACACATCGATTTCATCTACTTTGCCTACTTTATCTTAAGGTATTTGTCGCGTCGATACTACAAAGTGAAAACCAATAAAAAAAGGGCAATAAATAAATTTGTGTATCAACTCATTTGCTTCCTTATGATCTCTTCTAACGTAACGTAAATACTTTTCATGATTTTGAATCATGTACTATAAGTTTTGGTGATGTGATGTTGACACGTTTTAGGTACACATTTTTCAATGAAACTACATAAAACTTAAAAATTTTGCATTTTTAACTTAATGTATTTTCTATTCTGTACTGTCAATTAAGTTCACTTTTTTTTAAAGCATTTGTTTTATCTCAATGTGCGACTTTGTGGTTTTATTTGAAAATCTGACGATTCGTTTTCATATAAATGAATATAAGAGACTTAAATTACGTGCATTGAGCCCTAGCGCATGTAAAAGATATGAACTTTGAATTTATATTTTGAAGCTCAGAAACGGTTAAAATTAATGAGATAGGTCTTATTTCATAGATAAATACTTTAGAAATACTGATGCAAAGTTTTAAAAAAATCTGACGAAAGTCGCGACAAATACCTTAAATGAATATCTTTAATATAAACAAAACTATGTTTTTATTTTTTTTATTATTTTATTTTACTAACACAGGTATATATTTATTTATATATTTATTTATTTATTCTATAAACGGGTACAAGGTAACCATTATATATACTAATATATATTAATTATTAGTACTTTTTAAGCTTTGAAGTATGTATATATTGTGTAATTAGTTATAGAACAAAATTTTTCTGTGATTCATTTACTTTGAAACGACATTTCATTTAATTCTTTATGAAGTGCAATTGCAAGAGTTGTTACAGATAAATAATTTCACGCGTGTTATCAGCTGTTTTTCCTGCTCTACAATCTTGATAAAAATTCTACTTTTGTGCAACCATCCGCTTTTTAGTTCCTCATAATTTATTAAAGATACACAATCTCGAATAGCAGTGATTTTGTCGATAAGATATTTTATAATATTAACATTGGCAATATTACATCTTTGGACACAATATAAGGTTGTATAATTTTTAAATCTACTGAAAATATTTAATTTAATTTTCATTTCACACAAAAAATTCAAATTTTTAATATAATAAATATAATTATTTTCACAAATTTTATTTAGAATTATAATATGTTATAATGTATTAATTATAATAATATCTTTTTCTATAAAGTTGATAAAAATAGACCAGACAAATATTACTCTTCTAACATTTTTTATTCAAACTTAATATTCTTCATATTTCAAATCTTAAGGAAGTTTTTCGTAAATAGAATTAACATTACCATTTGTATCAAATTTGGTCCACTGGCAGATAATTGTTTTATAATGATACAGTTTAATTTTTGAGACTTCAAGGTACTTGTGAAAAAAGTGATAGGTAAGAGTTTTTGTTTTTACCATTTTACATTGAGTCTTATGGGAATTGAGTACTTTGTCCTATATATCTATTTTTTTTCAAAAATACCTTAAAGTCTCAAAAATTTAACTGCATCATTATAAAACCATTATCTACCAGTGGGCCAAATTTGATTAAAATGGTAATGTTAATTCTATTTACGATAAAATCTCCGTAAGCTTAAACTTTGTATTATTTTTAATTTCACTTCAGTCATATCAAATTATTCTCGTCTAAAAATCTCTTATACTTATTGTAAAAATAAATCAAAAATTGAATCTAGATTATCGACACAAAAATGTCTTAGCATTCTAATTTAAATTCACATGCCTTTTTTAAAGTAATTTACGTTAAACTTTTTTCAAATGTATTAAGATTCACAAATCACTAAATCTAAAACTTCACTTATACTGAATAATGTAAGTATCTACTAATAAAAATATTATAAACATTGGGAAGTTTGAGGGAAGTTTGAATTTTTTATAATATATTAAAAGAAAAATATTGTTTTCTATCAATCTTACGTTAATTAAAAGAATAGAAAATGAAACTTAAAAATACATTTTTTTATTGAAGAACTTCACAGTTAAATATTTTCAGCATTTAAGTGAAATTGAAACACAAAGGGGCATTCAGTGTAATCGAAAATTAAGTAGTGCTTAAAGTGCTTAAATAAGTGTACCAAAATATTTCGTACAATTTTTTTGGGATAATTGCATTTTAACAAATCTGTAACTTTTATTTTTATCTCGTTGATCCTGTAAACAAAGTAATTCGTCAAATCCATGCTTAAATTGAATTCCAAACAAAAGCAAATACCTAATAATACAAGAAAATATCTCATGTCGGTACGGTTTAGACACAAAACCAAGTAAAAACTCGTTTTTCCCAAATTATTTTCGAATTTAATGAATTATTTATTTTATTTATTGAGGTAGAATAAAATTTTGTAATTAAAAATTTTAAGAAACATATTGAAATTTAATAATATACTATTTTTCAAAATAATTAAACTTTTTTTTAAACAATTAGTTTAAAGAATGATTGTTTATTGTTTGCTAAAATTAACTTCACCCGCACAGCACAATATATTTTCTGAACTTTACCTGAACCTTGCATTGCAAAAAACATAACATGAGAAAATTTTTGGGGGACAGAAAGGGGTGTGGAGAACGCTCACGATTGTCCAAATGGGGAACAGGGGGTTTCAAGTAAACGCCCAAGTGAACATTAGATTAGCTCAAAAAATAATAGGTTTTTCTGACTATAATCCCTTAATTTTGTTTTATTGCGACAAAATTAGACACGTGTTTTTAGTCATTAACCCAATTCTTTGAAGTAGTTTTTGTGTTTTTTCCGTATTTATTTTCGATGAGCAGAAAATATCCAGATCTAGCTTCTTTTCTAAATACCAGATGGCGTATCTGCGAATGTCAGAACCCAATTATTTTATTTTATTTACAATGTTTTTAATTTACGTTATTGTAACTGGTCATTAATAATCAATTCGCATTAAATAGTTGTATGTTCTAAAATGACAAGTTTTCCCCTACTGGAAAATCCTATATAGGTTCCTAGTAGGAATCCTATAAGATTTCTACGTAGATTCTTATAGGATTCTATATAGGATCCTATGTAGATTCCTATAGGAACATTCCTATAGGAAAAACGCATGTGATTTTGTATAGATATGACATAGGAAAACATATAATATCCTATAGGGTTAAATTTCACATTTTTATAGGAAAACATATATTTTCCTATAACAATCCTATAGATATAACATAGGAAGATATATGGTTACATATAGGATGATATATGAAAACCTATAGGAAAACATATAGTTTCCTATATTGGTTCACATATGAAATCCTATAGGAAAACATATATTTTCCTATAAGAATTCTATAGATATGAAATAGGAAGATATATGATTACATATAGGATCATATATGGAAACCTATAGAAAAACATATATTTGCCTATACAAGATCACATATGAAATCATATAGGAAAACGTATAGTTTCCTATATGAATCTATATAGGAAACTACATGTTTTCCTACAGGGCTCTTACTAACTTGGAGCAGAAATTTATATGTTTTCCTATATAGGATCGTACGTGAATTTCTATAGGAAAGCGTGTAGTTTCCTATGACAATCTATATAGGAAACTACATGTTTTCCTATAGGGTTCCTATGGGAGTCCCATATGCCTCCACAGCACCGAAAATTTCCTGAAAATTTATTAAAGATTTATTTGCAAACTTCGGAATATTTAGGTGCAAAGCTTAGCGAAAATTGTGTAAAGATTTAAATGTCCCGATTAAATAAATGTTTAGCGTAAAAGTTGACTGAACATTTAAATTTACATTTTCGTGAAATGTTCGTCGTGAAAGTTGACTGAAGATTTAAATTAAATTTTCGTGAAATGTTTGTCGCAAAAGTTGATTCAACATTTAAATTAAATTTACGTGAAATGTTTGTCGCAAAAGTTGATTCAACATTTAAATTAAATTTACGTGAAATGTTTGTCGCAAAAGTTGATTCAACATTTAAATTAAATTTTCGTGAATTTTTCGTAGTGAAATTTGTCTGAACATTTAAATTGAATATTTGTGAAATGTTTGTCGCAAAAGTGAATTAAACATTTAAGTGAATATTTGCTAAATGTTGAGCGGAAAGTTGACCAAATAAAAGAATTATATTAAATAGAAGGGGAACAAGTAAATTAAACAGTAATTAAATTAATATAAACACATTTATTGAATAAAATTTTGAAGATTCTGTAACGTTTTACAAATCCTTAATCTAATACAATCTTTCAACTTACAATTTCCTGTGTGTTCTATTTAATATAATTTTTTTTATTTGTTCAACTTTCCGCTCAACATTTAGCAAATATTCACTTAAATGTTCAATCCACTTTTGCGACAAACATTTCACAAAAATTCAGTTTAAATGTTCAGTCAAATTTCACGACGAAAATTTCACGAAAATTTAATTTAAATGTTGAATCAACTTTTGCGACAAACATTTCACGAAAATTTAATTTAAATGTTGAATCAACTTTTACGACGAACATTTCACGAAAATTTAATTTAAATCTTCAGTCAACTTTCACGACGAACATTTCACGAAAATGTAAATTTAAATGTTCAGGAAACTTTCGCGACGAAAATTTCACGAAAATGTAAATTTAAATGTTCAGGAAACTTTCGCGACGAAAATTTTACGAAAATGTAAATTTAAATGTTCAGTCAACTTTTACGCTAAACATTTATTTAATCGGGACATTTAAATCTTTACACAATTTTCGCTAAGCTTTGCACCTAAATATTCCGAAGTTTGCAAATAAATCTTTAATAAATTTTCAGGAAATTTTCGGTGCTGTGGGGGTGGGAGTGTATATGGGTCGGCATATAGGAATCTATATAGGTTCCTAGGTAGGATCCTACATAGGATTTCTGAAAATGACTTTTTTCAAATGCGCATACCTCCGCACTGAGCCAATGTCAGAATTTAAACTTAACTGCTTCAAGCACATGAGAGCTCTCCCTTTTTATATCTTATCTATCTTGAGTCATTTGTGTGTTTTGGTGAGAGAACGCACCTAGCGGCATTTCTATGAATCTCTCGTATAGGAATTTATATAGGATTTCACATAGGATCCTATATGTCGACCCACATAGGTAAGGATCTCTTCTTATAATAAGGGAGTTCATTTCATAGAAATGCCGGTAGGTGTGTTCTCTCACCTAATGGGGTCTCACCTATGTGGATCTACATATAGGATCCTATGTGGGAACCTATATGAATTCCTATACGAGAGATTCATAGAAATGCCGCTAGGTGCGTTCTCTCACCTGAACACACAAACGAGACTAGATAGATAAGATATAAAAAGGGAGAGCTCTCATGTGTTTGAAGCAGTTAAGTTTAAATTCTGACATTGGCTCAGTGTGGAGGTATGCGCATTTGAAAAAAGTCATTTTCAGAAATCCTATGTAGGATCCTACCTAGGAACCTATATAGATTCCTATATGCCGACCCATATACACTCCCATATGGGACTCCCATAGGAACCCTATAGGAAAACATGTAGTTTCCTATATAGATTGTCATAGGAAACTACACGCTTTCCTATAGAAATTCACGTACGATCCTATATAGGAAAACATATAAATTTCTGCTCCAAGTTAGTAAGAGCCCTGTAGGAAAACATGTAGTTTTCTATATAGATTCATATAGGAAACTATACGTTTTCCTATAGGATTTCATATGTGATCTTGTATAGGCAAATATATGTTTTTCTATAGGTTTTCATATATCATCCTATATGTAACCATATATCTTCCTATGTTATACCTATAGGATTCTTATAGGAAAATATATGTTTTCCTATAAAAATGTGAAATTTAACCCTATAGGATATTACATGTTTTCCTACGTCATGTCTATACAAAATCACATGCGTTTTTCCTATAGGAATGTTCCTATAGGAATCTACATAGGATCCTATATAGAATCCTATAAGAATCTACGTAGAAATCTTATAGGATTCCTACTAGGAACCTATATAGGATTTTCCAGTAGGGTTCAACGGCTACACTCAGAAAAACATTTGCTTGTGCAACCAAACTTCAGTTAAAGAAACAAATTTTGGTTGAAACAACCAAAATTTATATTTATAATTTATAGGATATTCCATTTGTCGCAATTTCAAAAATGTCATTTGCCCAAAATTTCATTACCTCAACACATTTATTTCACTTTTGTTTTCTATTCCAAGAGCAGATTCAGACGAGCTTCTTGGAGGGGGTAATATAAGGTTCTCGGGCCAGGATCTACCCCTGTTCGTTCTTCTTTACCCATTTGACCAAGGATAAGAAAACTCGCTTGAAAGCAAAAGCAAAACTCTAATTTTTGACAAATGCAATTTCAAATAAAATAAGATTTTTCAAAATTAAAATTTCTGATAATTAAAATTGCTGGTAAATGAGATTTTCGACAGATTAGATATTTGATTAATGCCATTTAAGATGAGGGGCTATTCATAAATTACATAAAACATTTTTTTTTGAAATTTAAACCCACCCACCCCGCCATGTAGTTTTATTTAAATGCATTAAGCTTATTGCTTTAAATTTATAGTTTTTCTTGAGAAATTAACAAGTTACTGATTCAGTTATATGAAATTTAATTTAATGAAATATTTTTTAAAGATGATATGGCCCTGTTTGTGGTTCAAGTGAAGTCAGTTTATTGCTTCAACTACTATGTTATTGGATCAACTGAAATTTCTTTGATGCAATCACAGATTGGCCAAATACGCGGCGAAATTGACATTATATCACAATTTTTATCAGTGGAAATAATCATAACACAATAACTATAAAATGTTTACACAACTATGCTATTGCTACTCTTCTAGAAATAACGTTAAAATATATCAAACTACGGATGTTTAATTTAATGATAGATATTAGTTATGTAACTTTAACGAGTTATTGTTTTCATCGTAAAATAGAGCTTGTAACAAAGTGATAAAAAAATTGAAATCACTAAAAAAATTTAATTTTTACATTTCAAGGTAGCTTTTATAGTGAATCTATTGAAAAATAAATATTTACCAAAACTAAATAGAGCCAAAATAATAAAAAATAAAATAAAATAATAAAATGAAAAATTTTGCCATTTTTGTCCTATTGTAAGTTTTTTTTCATTTTTAAGCTGAAGATTAGATCTTTAAAAACCCTTTTTAATATGAGGATACTGAAAAGAAATTCTCCAAAATTTTGATTTTTTCATTGATTTTTATCAGGTTTAAGGCTAATTTGTATCTTTTATCCTATTTAAATTATACTTTTTCTCATCATACATCGAAAGTTTAATCAATTTCACTTTAAATAAACACTGATCCTGTAATGTTTATTTTTACTTTTTATCAAATTGTTTGTGTTTCTGTGAAGCTAAGGAACAATCAATTTTTAACGTTTAGGTATTATATGTATAAGAATACTGACATAATGTTCATAATTAAAATTAATATTAAGTAATATTAGAAATACGTAAACTTTAAAAATCGTTCCTTAGCTTAGTAAAAATACAAAAAATTAAATAAAAAGTAAATATACCCTAATAGCACAAAAGGTTTTATCAACGTTGCTTCATCGTTTCCTTGCAACGTTGCATTGCAACGTTACCGGTCAAGAAAAGTAACGTTGCATATGTCATGGGGCTATGAACGTTGCGGAACGTTATTTTGAAACTTTGAATAACCATTTAAAAATCTTTTAAAAATTATTAATGTTGATACTGTGCGCAGTAGTTTTCTATCGCAATTAGAGCTGCACTAAACTGATTTTAGTGACCAATGTTCTATAGAAGCAATTATATTATCAACATCGAATAATATTAATAAAAAAAATTTAGCCTTTTCAGCAACATTTTTCCGCAACCCGTACTGCGATTTTTCGAATGCCTATTTAAAGTTCCAAATTAACGTTCCGCAACGTTTCCCTGCAAGGTTCCCAGCCCCATGACATATGCAACGTTATTTTTCTTGGCTGGTAACGTTGCAATGCAACGTTTGCAACGTTACACGTAAACGTTGCAGCAACGTTGATGAAACGTTTGGTGCTATTAGGGTAAATATTAAACAAAAATCCCTCTGTGCCAAATAAGGACGTTGGAAGGAGAAAGTTGAGTGGCGTAGAAACACATTCCCGTCCTTTGCTCGAAAATTTCCACTTTATGACTTTTTTTCAAAAATACTGGACACTTTTTTAAAAAAAAAGGCTATGGTAGACAAAAGTATTTGAGATAAGAAATTTTGTAAACATTTGTTTTATGCAAACAAATGTGCCTACGAGCGTCAAAATTAACTCCCGTTTTGACATTGCAAGATTTTCCGTAAAAGATGGCCGCCGCACGTCAGCTGGGCACGGGCTTAGGTGACATGCGCCTCAAGTGAGATGGCGGCGGCCATCTTTTACGAATAATCTTGCAATGTCAAAACGGAAGTTAATTTTGACGCTCGTAGGCACATTTGTTTGCATAAAACAAATGTTTAAAAAATTCCTTATCTCAAATACTTTTGTCTACCATAGCCCTTTTTTTGAAAAAGTGTCCAGTGTTTATAAAAAAAATTCATAAAAGGAAAATTTTCGAGCAAAGAAGGAAAAAGTGTTTCTACGCCACTGTCAGCTTTCGGGTTCCAACGTCCTTAATTGCAAATAAATGATATAACAAATCTTACCTTTTTATTATTTATATAATCAATTTATGAACAATAACAAAAATTGATTTTCAAAATTAAAAATGAATAAAATAAATAAATTATTTGTTTCTAATATAACATACACCATTATATTTCATTTCTCAACTATTTCCCGGTTTTGCTGGTTAATGGATACCCTGTATAAACTGCAATAATAAAAATGTAGTATCATAAAAAATAAAATTTTGTATGAGCCCAAGCAGCACGTAATATTACATGAATATCACAGTGACATCATATTGTAATATTCGTAATATTACGGGGTGATATTACTGTGATATTGACGTGATATTGAAATGTCCGCCTCAAGGTAATATTACAAGTAATATTACAAAAATTTATTTATTTAAATATTTGTTACATTAAATAAAATATTTTAAAAAAATCCGGCTCACACGGGGTTCGAACACACAACGTTCGACACGACGTGAATACGCCTTGTACCTCTCGGCCATCTATCTCTTGGAATATTATTTAATTATTTAATGTAAAATAAATATTTAAATAAATAAATATTTGTAATATTACTGTAATATTACTTGTAATATTACCTTGAGGCGGACATTTCAATATCACGTCAATATTACGTCAATATCACTGTAATATCACCCCGTAATATTACCAATACTAGCCTTCGGGCCCGCCTTCGGCGGGCCGCGAAATCTAGTGGCGTGCCATCCACAGTATTTTTTGACCAAAAGTATTTTTTGACAAAAAGTATTTTTTTGACAAAATTATTTTTTGACTAAAAATATTTTCTGACAGAAAGTATTTTTATTCAAAAATTATTTTCCAAGAAATAATTTTTGTTTAAAAATTATTTCCCAAGAAATTATTTTTAGACAAAAAATATTTTCTGACATAAATTATTTGATTTCATAAATTATTTTTAACAAAATTTTCTGAACATTAGAATTTTCTTCTTCAAGTTATTTTAGAGCAAAAAGTGGGTTTCATTGACATAAAAAATATAATTTTTCTAATCGAGTATATGTGATTTTGTTTGACATAAAAATTTGAACTCGTTTTTAACTGAAATCATAGTTAAATTTCTTTCCATTTACCGTACTATCGTAAATAGAAATAAGTATAGACTATTTGGTATATTTTTTTTTAAATCTATAACTTTTTTGAAAACAAACAGTTACATAATAGTCTGTAGATTACATAACAAAAGCTTTATGAATGAAATTACCTTCTTCTTGTTAATTTTCATTTCCTAAATTTTATATTTTATTTCTCCATGATTGGAATTTAGCCAATATCACTGAAATTTTTTCATATTTATTTTAATAAATTTTTATTCAAATTATTATTATTTATTTGATTTATTTGATATATATATATATATATATATATATTTTTATTTATTTAATATAATTAAATTTTTTCAATGATCTTGTTTCCAAGATGCACCACGGGGAGGTAACCAATCATGCAACTCAAAAACCTAAAACTAATAGTAGATTAAACTTGTTTATTTTCACAATTATTTTAAAGTGGGCGAGATGGGCGCACTGGGGTGAAACGGGTCAGGCATTTCTTAAAAAATGAATTTTTTTTTCCTAAATTTTCAAAAATTTTCTAAAAATCATAAATTTAAAACATTTAAAACTTATTTTTTTTAGCAGGCTGACCCATTTTACCGCAAATGCCCGCCTCACCCCATATTTCTCTAATTTTCACGTTTAAAAATTTGTAAAAAATTTTCATATTGTCTAGACTTTTTTTTTAATTTTTATATATATTTTTTTATAAATATTTTAAATTTAATTTTTGAAACTAATCACTTAATACTTCTCTGTATACCACATTACGTGTCTGTCCTGTTGGCGCATTGAAAAATAAACATTTTTTTGATCCTACTCTCGAGGTTGCTACATATAATTGTCCATGGGAGAAACATTCTGATTCATTCAATTCTATTCCGGCAATGCACATTGTCTGTCCTTCAGACTTATTAATTGTCATGGCAAAGCAAAGACTTACAGGGAATTGTAAACGTTTAAATTCAAATGGATAATTATTTGGAATTAACGGTATGCGTGGAATAAACACATATTCGCCAGTAGCACAACCAGTTAAAATTTCTGCTTCAATAACAAACCTATGCAAAGCTCTGACTCTAAGACGTGTACCATTGCACATTTTAGGTGGGCTAATATTTCTCAATAACATTATTGGAGCTCCAATTTTTAGAGTTATCTCATGAATTGGCAATCCAGGAGCAGTAACGGAGTCCAAAAATTCTCTAGGATAATGAATACAATCATCCTCTTTGATAGGAGTATTCACTGAAAGATATGTTCTTTCTTCAGCTTCGAAGAGAGAAATTACTTTCTTATTGATTTGAAACGCTACTTCATTCGTAGGAGCAAGAATAGCTCGACCACAAAGCCAAGAGCTTCGAATAGTTGGCAATTGAGCTATTCCTGGGAATACTTTATCTATCAGATCTTCTTGAGAATCAATGACTGTGCCTAATGATGATGGAATCTTAATTAAGCCTTTATTTTCCTCTATCTGACCTTCTCCAATTGCCATTAGAAGATCAGAAAATTCTTGGGCTCCTTGCTCTTGTCCGAGATGAACTCTCATATTAATTGACAAAGATAAACGCTTAATTGTGGACCATAAAAATGATTTCTTTATGCAAGCGTTAACTTCGTCTGCTCTGGTTCCTTTTGTTATTATAGAAAGTGTTTGTCTAAAATCTCATGAAAATAATATTGTTAACCCACCCATTGCATTATTGTTGTTTCTAATGTCTTTGAGTGATCGGTCTAACGCCTCAATACATTTTTTATTAGCCATAGTACACTCATCCCACACAATAAGAACTGCTTCTCTAAGCACCTTTGCTATTCCTGAGTTTTTAGATATCGAGCATACGGGTGTTTCCATTTGTTCAATGCTTATCGGAATTTTGAACTTTGAATGTGCAGTTCGCCCACCTGGAAGAAGGGTGGCTGCAATACCTGAAGAGGCTACAGCTATAGCAATTTTATTGAAAAGATATTATCGATTTATTATCGATTATAGCAATTTTACTTTGGCTGCGTACTTTTGCAAGGATCAAATTTATTAAAAATGTTTTTCCTGTTCCTCCTGGTGCATCAAGAAAAAACATTTCTTTTGATTCCTTATTATCAATACTTGCCAATACTTTTTGATATACCTGTTTTTGCTCATTATTTAGGTTGCATTCTTTTTCCGACACAAACAGCAAGAGCTGATCTACATTGTAACTTGTTTCTCTAATGTATTCTGTATTTATTTCTTCGTTTTCATTAGCAGGAGATGGAAGATGACATTAGCTCATATTTTTGCTACCTATGCGTAACGTTATATCCTCAATAGCCTTTAAGCACAAATCATATAAGTTTGGATTATTTTCAAAACTTATACTATCGTTTGTCCTTCTTGCTTCTTTCAAAAAATCTTCTGCTAACGAATCACGAAACTTCATCCACAAATCCAAAGGTTCACTTGGATCACAGAACACTACCAAAACTGCAAAAAGTTCTCTAAGTCTGCTAGGACTGTCAGAGACAGTAGCTTCATTAAGTGCCGCCTCCCACTGAGCATCATCTTCTAAGAGGCCTAAAGCATTGCAAGCGGACTTATGGGTTGGATGTAATACTCCCATAATTGTTCTCAAGCTTTCAAAAGACGACGGACCTCTAACATGGTGCAAAAGTAGTCTAAGATGAAAGCATTCACTATTATTTGGATGGATTGTATACACCCTTCCTATCGCTGGATCTTTGAAAATTCCTGGATGACCCTCCACTAATTTACCTTGTTTTCTTCTCCTGAAAATAACTAGCTGTTTTTCATAAGTAAAATAAGATGGCACTTCACAATACAATAATAATTTTGCAAAATTATCATTTTGACACAATTTGAAAAATGCCATCAAAGTTGTATTTCTAGGATGTTCAACTACTTCACGCACATTTCCTGGTGTAAAATATACTCTCTGTCCGTTTTCAAGATGAACATCAAGATGAATTACTGGAGGGTACCTCTCGTGTATATGGAATTCCAATATACGCCAAACAGCCTCTGAAGTAGAAATATAACGTCCTGTTTGGTATCTACTTACTTCATCATTCTCGTTCGTAATACTGATGGTTGCTTGGTCGCTCCCTTTATTTACATATTTGCATATGTATTTGATGGATTTCACACTTTTACAATATTCAACATTAATGTGCGTTTTAAACGTACGTAAAAGTACAGGAGAATATGGCACAACCCATCTATTATCAATCAAAATATTATCTCCTTTTATTGTAAGAGTAGCAGTAAATCCACCATCATCAGGTGAGCGCCTTCTATAAACAGGATAACTATCCTCTCCTGTCGTCGTCTCTTTTACAAATTGTTTTGGATATCTCTTACTGCAATGTCCATCTTTCATGCATCTAGACTGCCTATTGAAAGGTCCACATGGTCCATGGATCATATGACCTTTTATTATATCGAAGAGCTCTTTATCCTCTTCGCTGTTAGGCAGTTCTGCTCTTATTATTTCATCAACTCTATTTGGCCGAATCGTTTCTTCTAACCACAACAAAATATGTGCATGTGGAAGACCACGTTTTTGCCATTCTATCGAGTATATGAAACATCTCACCGCCCCAAATATTTTTCCCTTTCTCAAAAGTTTCATTAGTTTTTTCAACTTTAGCTAAAAAACTCTAAAAACAATATCATGTCTATCCTGCGGTTTTTGACCTTCAAACAATTGAGCATTAATTTCAGACCAATTTGGATTTGTCGTAATCGTAATAAACAGATCAGGACATCCAAATTTTCGTACATAGCAAAATGCATCTTGAGTGCGAGAATGCATGTACCGCCCGCCTGTAAAGGTTGCAGGTAAAATCATTAGTTGACCAAGATTTTCTGTAGTTTCCTCTCTCCTAATCGAATCTTTTAAATGAATATATTTCTCTGCACGAATTTCCTTTTGATGCGTTCTAATATAAATCAGTCTTTCACTCTCAATTTTAGCATACATGTCCACCAAAAATTGATTGAACAATTGCCTAAACTGATGCAAATGATTATGATAATTTTGTCTGACCATTATACGGAATGCATAAAACTCCAGTGCAGAGACTTTCTTTTCAATTAACTGTCCATTCTCAGCATTTACCTGATGGTACAGAAAGTGATATCCATCTTCACCTCTGCAAAACATAAGAGGATATTGTAAAGCATCGTATGATCGATGTGTTTCACATATTCTAGACACATCACCAGTCCGAGTTTTTAAAACAATATCTCTAGAATTGCTTGGTTCAATAACTGTAGGAGCGTTATATCTACCTTGATGATGCCCAGATGGTATTTTATCGGCTTTTATTATTACTCTATGACTCTGAGAATCTGCAGGTAACGCCTCTAATGCAGTTTTTAAACTTCTAACGTAAGAATTGTGTGTGTGTGAAGTAATTCCTGCAACTGAAGTACCAGCATTGAATTAATATTCTGAAATATAGAGATTCTCCTTTGAACTTGTTCATTAGCGTCCGATATAAAATAAATCTGAAGAAAAGATGATTGCTGATTATCGGACGGTAAAAGGGAACCAATTTTATGATAAATTTGCCCTTGGACTCTAAATGTTGGTCTGAAACCAGGTTCATACACTTCATTTGCACCAAAGGAGGTCATTTGAAAAGCACTATTGTATGCTCTAATGTTATCAAAGAAGTTTTCAGAAAGAGGAAGATCTCCTGTTAATAAAGATCTCAGAGGATCTGGTGGTTCTTGTATTATAGGTAACTTAATTTTACCAGAAGAACAACACATACTCTTTGATTCATCTGACCACATTAAAGCATCACAATCAGTGCAAAAACTATTCATGTCTCCTATTTCGGCACCTTTAGAGTAATCAATAAGAGGATCATACGAAAATCCCGAATTAAACTTATTTCCCCATATCTTAAGACATCTATTTACATGTCTTCTACGCTCTGCTCTAAGTCTTCTTTGTCTATCTTGCTCTGATTCTAAATTTCTAAGTATGTTTTGTCTTTGTCTGTCAGTATTCAATCTGTTTTCAGTCTGCTGATTACTTTCATTAAATCTTAAATTTTCAATACGGATTTTTTCTGATTCTGAAATTGAATTCCGCGTAATATTATAAATTTGATGCCTGTCTCTGTCACCTACTAATCTTGCCTCTCTCTGTTCTACAAATTCATTTATTCTGCTTACATTATGACGATCCCTATCACTCACTAACCTAGCTTCTCTCTGTTCTGAAGATTCAAGACATCTACTTAGAGAATGCCGTTCTCTATCCCGTCTAAGTCTTTGCTCTCTTTCCTCTTGTGTCTCATTTTGTCTGCTTAGTGCCATACGTTCTCTGTTGTGTAAACGACGATGTTGTTTAATATCATTTTCCTCTCGAGTTGTATCTATTCTTTGCTCTCTAGTTGTTGATGATCTTGCGGTTCTCTTTCTTTTTGCTTCTCGAGAAGTGGATCCTAAGTTTCTTTTCTTTTTCCATGGCATAGCTGACACCAATTATATTTTTAAAAATCTTAGTAAAAACTATAATTTATATCGTTTTTTAATGACACACACAGCACCAGAAATTCCTGAAAACTCGCTAATATTCCTTGTATTTTGTGATATTTTATAAAATTGACCTAAATTGACTAAAAATTTTTTATAATTCACAGAATTAAAGCCTTACTAAGCTTTTCTGACGTCCAAGGCCAACTTCAAAATTTTCTACCCCCCCCCCCCCCCACTACTCATTCATAAAAATACCTGCAACCTTGATTTTATTTAATTTAAATACTTTTCTAATTGTTTTTTTTTTGCAAATTTATTTATTCTTAAAAAATATAATTGCTAGACTCGACCACTTTTTATATTTTTGAATACTTTGCTTCCTCAAAGAGGAAGCTTTGTGATCGTTAAAATTTTCGAATTTTTAAAAATAATCTAAATCGACTTATTTTTACCTAAACAGACCAAATTCTTATTCTTAGGAAAAATATTGTATGTATTGTATGGATTTTTATAAATACCTAACAAAATTTTTTTAAGCACTAAAAATACAACTCAACAAATAAAAAATCATATTTCTTGTCTTAATATGAATCAATTAACCTATATAAAGTCTATACAATTGATCGAAAATTCGCATAATAATAATTTATGATTTTTTATTTTTTTTTACATTTAAAATTCTTTTTCTTTCTACAACTACTCCAACTTTTATTTTATAATCATAGGTCCTTTGGACAAAATATTCTGTATGTAAAAATGTATCAATTTAATTATATATGTGACCTGGACAGTGAAAAGGGGGCTTAAGTGTCAAAAAATCGTTCTTCATTTTTTGCAGATGCTGATAGATTTTGCTACGCTCTTTCACATGGTGTAAACAAAAAAAAAATTTTTTAGCACGTAAGTCCCCTTTTCACTGTCCAGGACACATATGAAGTATACATTTTATCCCAAATTTGAAGAAATAAAAGATTTTTAATTTTTAAAATGAACATAATTTTCACATATTTTTGTAATTTCTTCATATCTTCATAGTTTGTCATATGTATTTTTTAAAGATTATATCTCCGTTTTTCAAGTACTTTTTATTTTATATTAAATGTTATTAGTTTCCTATATTTTTTCATACTTTTTCACTTATTGTCCTTAAATTCATATCTTTATAATTTTATCAATTTATTTGTTCTTTTATAATTTTTTTTCATTCTGTAAGCTTTTAATAAATTCAAAATTGTTTAATTTTTATTTTATAGTTCAAAATTTTTTAAAAGTATTTGTTCTTAAATTTTTACAATGTTCATCATAATTTCTTAATTTTTATAATTTTATTTACAAAATCTTCATCTTTTACTTTTTAAATTTAAATTTGATAATTATTTTTCATCAATTTGTCAGTAAAATAAACATCATAATTCGCTAGACACCCTGTAAATTTCCTTAAATTTTACATTTTCAAAAAGATTAATTTTTTAAGTAATAGGATTATCAAAATTAGTACGTATGTTAATTATATTTATAAAAGGCAATAAAAATTATATGAACTTTAAGTTCTGAACGTTTAAATAAACTAAATTATTATTTTAACATTTTCCAAATTCAAATTTGACCAAAAATAATGTTTTGCATACAAAAAAAAAGATTCTGATATTTTAAAAATTGAGTTCCTGTTTTATATTTTGCGTAGCAAAAGTTATTCATGGAAATACTTCCATAGAAAAAAAATTTCATTTAAATGAACGTTCAGAATATCAGGGACGTAAATTATTTCAAATTTCTATTTAATGAAATAATGTACAAAATTCATCTTTTGGTGCACAGAATATTGGCGAAGTTTTTTAAAGTTCTGTTGCTTTGTGATAAAATAAGTGACAAAATTTAAACATTTAAAAATAAGTAAAAAGATGTCAATCTTTGTTAAGGTATTTGTCGTGTCGATTCGTTTTCGTCAGATAATTTTAAAACTTCACTTGATTCATCTCCAAGCTTTTATCTATAAAATAAGACTAGTCCGATTAAAATTGACCGTTTCTGAGATCTAAAATGTGTCCTTAAAGTTCATATATTTTACACGTCTGAAATACGTTTACCATGACTGACTACAGATTTAATTTTTTTACATCAATAATATTCGTCAGATTTTTGAAAAAAACTAATACATTATAAACCGAAATAAGATGAACTTGCAAAAAAAATTTTTTTTTTTACGGTACCGTTTTGGAAATGGATGAAGTCAAAGTTGAAAAATTATTAAATTATTTGACCTTAGTGAGAGAGAAATCTGTAAACATGGCAATAGCGCTTGTCAAGCATATATGTGGCTTTGCGATCAGTTTACGCATGCGCGCGCTTTTCGCAATGAAATTTGAAATCAATGTGTTATTTTTTAAGCTAAATTAAATAAATATTACATAATAGAAAATAAAAGAGATAATAAAAAAAAGATTAAGACAGTTTTTAAAATTTAACTTATATGTATATTCCCTGAGTAAAAACTCTATAGAAATAAATAAAAAATATATGTAAAATAAAACAGAAGAAAACAGTTTTTAACATTTTAAGTTTTCTGGAAAAAGTGTTACGTTTGAGACAAGAAAACCCCTTAAAATTATATCCTAGCTCCTCCTTTTAAATCAATTTCTATAAAGAACTTGATTTGGGATGAGGATAAGTCAATGAGTTAACTAAGAGATAAGTAAAATCATTTATTTGTATGACAAGAGATTGAGAATGTTATACAAATTTTGTGGTAGAAATTGAACCTTACTTTTGAAATAGGAAATAGTCCTGAATAATATTCTGAAGAGAGTGGTGTCAGTATGCGAAAATCCCAGTGACGAGAACCAGAAGAACAGCAGACAATTAGGCTGGCACTTGGCGTGCGTTATATCTCGTGTTGATGTTTGATTAGGCTGGCTGTTGACTCAAGGATTATCTGCAGCAGGTCGGGTCTTTTGAAAGTTCGAACGAAGATACTAGTGGTCGTAGTCCGCAGGTGAATTTGAAGAAAGATTGTTCACACACAAATTGGTACAAGTTGCAGGGTCCAATTTGCCTCAAATAGAAAATCGTATGATTATTATCACTTGACAAATTTCTCACTGGTGTTCACCGATTCCTGAATCAGTTAACTTCCTGATTGATTGATAAGTCTCTTGATTGAAAACAAATATTGGTATCAAGTATTGCACTGAGTATCACGTAAAATCTTGATGGTGAAAATGTCTTTGCGGATAGATATCTCGTCGATACTGAACTGAACTTTTTGCACTGACTATCACGTAAAATCTTGATGGTGAAATTGTCTTTGCGGATAGATATCTCGTCGATACTGAACTGAACTTTTTGTACTGACTCTTGACTGATTTTGCGGAGTTTTTATATGCTTGAAAACCCCTGTGAGCAAGTTGATCTGGTGATACATCCGGCCTTATTTTGCATGATTTTTGTGCTTGCAAACTCTTGTGAACAAAGTAGGTCTGCTGATGCATTCTGCCTTCAGTCACGAAATTCCTGACATCCGGCCTACATATTATCAATATATTTCCCCTCAAAAGCAGGTTCAATACATGTAATTTATTATCTTGCCATATTACACATTATTGAATTTGTTCTTTTTAACATAATCATAATCAAATAATATATTATAATGGTTACTTTTAGTTACGGACGTAACACCTCCCCCCTTAAGTTTGAGCATGAGAGAGAAACGAAGCATGCTCAAAAACAAAAAACTTATTTGAAAATTTAAATGTATTTGAGGGAAATGTTAAGACCATTTACATATTTTGTAATGTCATACTTTACACACTTCATTGCATATAATTTCTTCGAAAAGAGGAAAAAGGGAGAGATTTTAATGTTGCACAAAAGCCAACCATATATGTAAATCTATAATCTAACATCAAAATAGTGTGAGTTTATTAACGATCTTGAGTTAATCTTAAGAATTGAATTTAACAGAAAATTACATGCAGCAATAATCACTTCTAGATTTTTCCGTGACATTATTATCAGTTGTTAGTTATATTATTTAAACTATTAATTGTTTAAAACATTTATACTCTTAAATATTTTATTAAGTTTATAGGATTTACTTTTCGTTCAAATTTTCATCAATTATAATAGAATGTTTAAGACAAGAAAGAAGCAAAGCAAAAATTTATTGTATTATTTAAAAGAACATTGATCAATTTTCGATACATTATTATTGAAAAAGGACTTTCATACTAAGATTTGAAATATTTTGTACAACCTTTGTGTTTGCGTAGATTTTGCACAATCAAGTTAATTTTACTTTTACAAAAGAAATTTTGTTTATTTTATTTATTTATTTATTTATTCATTTATTTTAATTAAAAGGTATTTTGCACAATTATACTTTTAATTTACTTATTTTATTGCTTTTCTTTTATTCTCAGGTAATATTTCTTTATTTCTATGTATGACATCTTGAGAATAAAAGAAATATACATTTAGTCCTTTCGAGTTTCCGGTGAACCTCGAGTTTTTAGGACTTAGCAAATACCGTGTCCAGGAGTTTAACCTTTTAGTTTTATCTCTTCCTATTTTTTGATATTTTCTCTTTTTGTCATTTACTCGTTTGTTTCTCTTGCGTCCCCAATATATTTATAATAAGAGGTTTAATGATTTTGGGACCGAAAGAGATTTTTGTCCTTTTGAGTTTCCGGTGAACCTCAAATTTTTAGGATTTGTTAAGCACCGAATTAGAAAAGTAATTTTTTGATATCATTTTTGCGTTCTCTGTAGTTCCTGTCTAAAGGTTAAGATTTTTTATTAGCATTGCTTGAAATAAATGTTACTTTTTTATGATGTCCATGACCTAAAACACATAAGTCGTATTATTAAAGTTATCAAAACATTTTTTATATGTATTTTTGAAATTTTTAATTTTTACTATTATCATAAAAAAATTTATTTATTATTATTTTTTTCTAGTGTAGGATTGGATTGGGAAGTGAAAAGGAAATTTTAAATAGTGTTATGATAGTGTCGATTGTGAGAGTAATAATTAGAAAATTTTTATGTCTTTCTGGTCGAGATTTAATGACTTTTAGTATATACTATAAATTTTATTTATTTTGTTGTTACAATACGTGATAATTTGAGTCTGTTTATGTGTACTACTTTTTGTTTATTTTTTATTTGTATTTTAATATTTCCTTTATTTAAAATTTCTAATATTTTATGTGGTCCGGAGTACTGATTGGCAAATTTATGAATTTTTCCCCCTTGTAATAAGAAAACTTCATCTCCAATTTTAAGGTCTTGCGGATTACACTTTTTATCATAATAAATCTTTGATTTCTCTTTTGCTGATATTAAATTTTCTTTTGCAATATTTCTCATTTCGTGCAATCTTGTTATTAAATCTGTCAGGTACTGGTCATATGTTTCTAATTTTTCATGTTCTAATGGTGGTTCGCTGGATGGTAATCTTGCCAATTTTCCAAATATTAATTCGTACGGAGTACATTTAGTGCCCTCATGAATACTTGTATTATAAGAGAACATAGCAAGTTCTAGCCAGTCATCCCATTCTTCATTTTTATTAATAAATTGTTTTAAATATTCCCCTAAAACATGATGTGATCTTTCAAGTGACCCGTTAGATTGTGGATGAAAAGCGGTTGTTTTGAATTGTCGAATTCTAAATCTTTTTGCTAAACGTTTCATTAAATTACTTAAAAAGTCTGTTCCTTGATCTGTTAGTACTGCTTTAGGTGATCCATAAATACAAATAAACTTTTTTATAAATGCATCAGCTATTGTGCTAGCTTGATGATTTGGAAGTGCAATCGCCAGAGAATATTTAGTGAGATTATCTTGAATAGTCAGTATATACTCATTTCCTGTATTAGTTTTAGGAAGTGGTCCAACGATATCCATTGCAATTTTTTCAAACGCTGTACCTGGTGTGTCTGTTATGATCATTGGATCTTTTGTTTTTACGCGAACTAATTTTTTTAATTGACACTGTAGACAGTTTTGAATGTATTTTTGAATGTTAAGTTTCATATTTTCCCAATAATAGTTTTGACGAATTCTTCCATATGTTTTTGTAACTCCTTTATGTCCACCGATTGTACTGGAATGTGCTTCTTCTATTAATTGCATATATTCGTCCTTAGTAGGATATTTCGTGATACCGTTACAAATTACTATTTTTACAAATGAATTTTCAAAAATGGACTTGAACATTGATAGAATTTCCTTCCAGTTAACATTATTGACTTGAGCAGTTTTTGCTATACTGACTGTTTTTAATTTTAATTTTTCGGATATATTTTTTAATGAAATAATTGATGATTCAATTGTTTTTATTGTATTAGAGATATTTTCTTTTATTTCATTTTCTATAGGAAGAGCTATATGATAAAATGCTCCTTTTTTTATTTTTTCGGCTAGACCCAATTGAAGTTTTTCAAAATTGGGTAACTTTTTTCGTTTTGCTAGAGATCTAGAGCCATTATCCCTAGGTTCTCCACTGACTGAAAGAAAGTATGTGAAATTGTCTTTACGCATTGGTAATTGATCCCTACAGTCAATGATATATTTTTCTTGTTTTTGATTTAAATTTGTACAATTTTTATTTTCTTCCAATGTAATTTCTTCGTCAGATGATTCAGAATCTGTATTTTCATAACCAACATCAATTTCTTCTTTTTGAGTTCTTTGTTTTTGTTTTATATTTCCTAGATCTGACATAACCTCGTCTGAATAGAGTTCATTATATGATTTCTTATGCTTTTGAGTTTGCTTTCCGCTTTCTTCGTCTTTTTTTTTGAGTTTCTTGATTTATATATTCCTGATCTGACAACACTTGGTCAGAATAAGATTTATTTTCTTTTTGAGTTTTTTGATTTAAGTTTTCAGGATCTGATATATCTTCATCAGAATAGACTTTATTATGTGATTTCTTTTTCTTTATATATTCTGGATCTGACATAGTTTCGTCAGAATAAACTTCATTGTAGAATTTCTTCTTTATTTGATTTTTGTTTTCTTGATTAACTAGTTTTTTCGGTCTTCCTCTTTTTCTTTTTAAAGTTGAGGTATTAACATGAATTTCTTTTCTTGGTCTTCCTCGTTTCTTTTTCTTTTCTTCATAGTTTTTTGATTTTTCTAAAATATCGATTTGCTTATTTTCTTGATTCTTGTTTGTTGTTTCTTTTTTCTTTAACTGATGTCTTGTGACGACATTGCAGGCATTTGGCAATGTATTTTGATTTCTTGAATCAGACAGGATTTTGATAAATATTAGAAAAAGATTGATTATCTCCTTATGTATAGAGGAATAAGTTTTCATAGATTGGCATCCATCGCTTGGATCCAATAAATAATTTGAAAAAGATTGGAGAATTTTTGTAATCCCCGAAGTAGAATAGGATTCATTTTTCTGTAATATAATTTTCGTCATTGATTGGAGATTTTTTATTAATTCCGAATTTTCGTAGGGTTCATTGTCCTGTAATATAATTGATTGGAGATTTTTGCTTATCTCCGAAGTAGAATAGGAATCATTGTCCTGTAATATAATTGATTGGAGATTTTTGCTTATCTCCGAAGTAGAATAGGAATCATTGTCCTGTAATATAATTTTCATCATTGATTGGAGATTTTTGTTTATCTCCGAAATAGAATAGGAATCATTGTCCTGAAGTAGAGATTGATTTTCGCAAATATTTTGCATAATAGAATGGAGACATTTTCCTATCTCCGAATTATTTTCTGGGGATAACTTTTTATTAATAGAAACACATTTTACCAAAGAGTGGAGAAGTTTTTCTTGCTCCGAATTTGTGCTTGTATAATTTCCTTGAGACATATTTTCTGCGAGATGAATACATTGTTCATTTTTTTCTTGGACACTTTCTTGAGTGTATTCTTGAATATCTTCTTCTATAATTTCTTTATCGAATTCTTCTTGATTTATTTTTTGGAATTTGTCTTCATTATTTTCTTCAATAATTTCTTCCTCAATATTTTCTTCGACTGGATTTCGAGACAAAGCGTCAGCGTTGACGTTTGTTTTACCTGCTTTATAAATCACATTGAAATCGTATTCTGCTAACTTTAACTTCCATCTTGTGACTCTTGAACATGGATCTTTAGAATTCTGAAACCAAACCAAAGGTTTGTGGTCTGTCACTAAAGTGAATTTTCTTCCATAAAGATATGGTCGAAAATGTTGAACGCAATAAATAATTGCTAACGCTTCCTTTTCATACGTATCATATTTTCTTTCTGTTTCGCTTAAAGTTCGAGAAGTGTACGCGACGGGTTGATCTTTTCCTACTTTTCCTTGTGATAATATGCCTCCTATTGCAAAACCTGAGGCATCTGTCGTTAAAATAAAGGGTTGTGAAAAATCTGGCCTTTTTAAGAGTGGTTCCTCACAAAGTTTATTTTTCAAAGTATCAAATGCTGTTTGTTGTTTTTCTGTCCATAGAAAAGGAACATCTTTTTTTAAAAGTTCATTTAAAGGATTTGCGATCTTTGAAAATTTATCTATAAATCTACGATAATAACCAGAGAGTCCTAGAAATTGTTTGATATTTTTAACATTTTTTGGAATTGGGAACTTTTGTACTGCTTCTACCTTTTTAGGGTCAGGTCGCACTCCATTTTGATCAATGATATGTCCTAAGTAACATACTTCTAATCGTAAAAATTCGCATTTATCAGGCTGCAATTTCAAGTTAGCGATTCGTAACCGTTCCATAAATTTCGAAAATTTTTCTTCATGTTCTTCTAATGTATTTGCGTAAATGACGACGTCATCTAAATAAACAAACAATTCTATTCCTTGTAACCCTAATAAAACTTGATCAATGAGTTTTTGAAAAGTACTTGGCGAATTTTTTAATCCGAATGGCATTCTGTCGAATTCATAATGCCCATACGGTGTTGAAAATGCGGTCTTATGCGCGTCTCTAGGATCCATTTTAATTTGGTGAAAACCCGAAGCTAAGTCAAAAACGGAAAAATACTGAGCGTTTGATAATTGATCTAACAAATCGATTATATTTGGCAAAGGATAAAATTGTCCTACTGTGCGTTCGTTCAATTTTCTGAAGTCTAATACTAGCCGCCATTTTTTATTTCCCTGTGAGTCGTCTTTTTTCGGTACTATCCAAATGGGTGTGTTATATGGAGAATCGGAAGGTTTAATAATTTGTTGTTCTAATAATTCGTTTACTTGACGTGTCATTTCTTCTTTGTGAACAGGTGGGAATCTATATTGCTTTGTTATGATAGGCGTGTCATCTGTAGTTATTATTCTATGCTTAATAAGATCGGTTGCTTCTAAATATTCACCCGGTATATGAAATCTATCGGAGTATTTGTTTATTAATTTCATAACGTGTTGTAATTCTTCTTTATTTAAATGTTCTAACCGGAGTAACTTTTTTATTTCTTCTGCCCTATTACTTCCTGTTATATTAAAAATTTTTTCTGTTTTATTGATGTTTGTAAAAGTGTTAAGTATGTCTTGAATTATAAAATTTTCATTGTTATTTTTCTGAGTTTCATTTTTTAATTCTTCGTAATCTTCTAGTTCCACATTAAGGACTGGTATATTTATATATTCATTTCGAGTGTTAAAAACTTTTAAATGTGCTATTCCATCTCGATTTACTACTATTGCATTGCCTAAATAAACACCTTCTGCTACTGATTGTTTGGGAATAAAACCGACCTTTTTATCTTTATTTGAAATTTTAACATGAATATTATAAACTGATCTTGCAGGTATTGTAAAATAATTGTTCGACTCAAAGTTAATTTTTTGTTCGTTGATTTCCAAATGCCTTTCTTCATAATTTATTTTTACTTTATTGTTAACAAAAAATTCTGTTCCTAAAATACCATCATGTTCAATTGGGACTTCGTTAGATAGTAAATTAAAATTTGTTGGGATGCCAAAAATGTTAAGTTTTACTTGACCTAAAGTATAAACTGCATGTTCATTAATTCCTGTTAACTTTAGACATTTACTTTTATCAATTTTCATATCAGGATGAAGTGCTTTAATTTTTAATAAATTAGGTCCAGCTCCCGTATCAATCATCATAGTTAAAGGGCTTTTAATTCCGTCAGTATCTATTTGAATATATGGTATTGAATTGGGTTTCGCTAAATTAATATGTTTTGTTGGAAATTCGTTATTGCTGGATGCGTACAAATTTTTCAAACTGTCCTCAGAGCATCCTACTGAGGAAGGATTTTAGAGTTTTCCGAACTTGCTTCTGGAGCACGGGTTTGTTGTTGACTATTGTTATACATTCTTTTCCTACATTCGCTAATGACGTGTCCCGGTTTTTTGCAATAATTACATGATATATTTTGATTTCTAAAAGTGGGGTTCGTTGGTTGATTATTTCCACTTGTACTTGGTCCCTGTTGTTGAGTTTGTTCTTGTTGCCGATTCTGATATCTATTTTGATATGAATTTTGATACTGATTCTGTCTTTGATTTTGGTATTGATTTTGAACTAAATTTCTATTTTGGTTTTGAAATTGGTTTTGATATGGATTTCGCGGAGAATTCCTATAATAATTTTGGTTTTGATTATGAAATGCATTAAATGATTGATTATGATTTCTATTAACAAAACTATTTTGATATTGATTTTGAGGTGTGAAACGAGGTTGATTTTGATTTCTATTAAAATTATTTTGATACCGATTTGTGTTTGAAAAATTTTGTTGTGAATTTAAAGAATTTTCTTGTTTTCGCTCAAGTAACTTATTAAATTGGAAACAATTAATAGAAAAATGTCCTTTTTTACCACAAAGGAAACAAGTTATGATTTCATCCTGAGCAACATTTATTTTGGTTGTTTTAGCAAATTCTTTATTATTTCTAAATGTATTTTCAATTTCGGGTTTTTGCACATTTTTTCTTAATTCACTACGTGATGATAGCTTTCTTTCTATCTCTATTGCCTTATCTACAATACCCTTAAACGTGTCGGCAGTTCCTATTCGTAACTCTAATTCTGGCCTCAGCCCTCTCGTAAAACAATCAATAATAGTTTTTTCTAGTTCTGTTTCAAATGTTGCATCTACTGCGTTTTCATTATTTATTCTATGCGCGTCTAAAATTCTTTCCGCCGCTTCCGCGATTCTTGATCCGTAAGATACCACATTTTCATGTTCCCACATGTACATTGCCCCTAATTCTCCTTGCAATTGGTAAACTGATTTTGCTGGTGCATAGATTGTTTTTAATCTTTCTGTTAGTTCCTGTACTGTATTAAAACTATGTCCTAATATAATTTTCCTAGCTTCTCCCGAAATTCGACTTCGAATTAATTTTACTAAATTCTTCTGAACGTCCGCGTTATCTGGTAACATGGATTTTGCTTCTGCACAGCCCTCAATAAATATTGAAAGTGGTATGTTTTTTCCGTCGAATAGTGGTATTGTTTCCAAAGCGTCGCGTAAAGAAACTTGCTGGTTATTTGGAACAGCCATATTTCTTGAGTTAGTATTTTCAGAATTATTAGAAGATTGATCAGAAATATTTCCTGATTGATTTTCGAAGGAATTATTAATTTCTTCTATTGAAGATTTATTTGATTGCGATTGATTTTGATTAAATCCAAATTCTTCAAAATTATTTAAATGGCTTTCTATTAAAGTTTTTTCCGCAGTACTTTCTTCGTTATCGCTACAGTCACTATTAGAATTATCGTCACTGTCAAAAATTTGTCCAGAAATAAAACCTGAATCGAACTGGTTTGTGAGGTTTGGATTCGGATTTTGTTTAGAATATCTTGGAGTACTAGTTTGAGGTTTTGGTTTGTAATTAGGTATTCCGGAATTTAAGGACAATCCTGGATTTTCTTTTATTTTTGAACGAGTTAAGTGTGATAAGTCAGTTTTATTTTCATTTGTAAAAGACATTAAACTTTATTTGCATAATAATAAGATTTATAATCTTTATTAAAATTGAAAATGATTATAAATAAGCTATCTTATTGTTATACCAAAGTCACATAGAAGCAAAAGATTTGGTTGTGTCAATAAAAGAAAGAAAAATGTATTGCAAAAAGAAAATTTAAAAGGTTGCAAAGATTATTCCGTATTTTAAAGAGGAATCGAACCCCTATTTACAATTAAACTTTTGGGATTTAAAATTGTGAATGCACCTTGCAATTATAAGGGAAATGAACCCTTATTCACAAACATACCTGTATAGTTTAGAATTGTAAATGCTCCAAGCTATTACAGAATACAATTACAATACAATTAAATTAAATATTGAATTATTAATAAAATTTCAAGTTTAAAATTCAACTTTAGAAAGAAAGAGAAAAAAAATTATCTTACTTTTTTAAGAAATGATTTTAATTCAAAACAAATTTTTTAAAATTATTAATAATTTATAATTAAAAATTTTGTTTTAAAGATTTTGAAAAAACAGTCAAAATGTGCTCATTGAATATTGTTCATGAATAGTTATTATTCAAGGATTTTTAAATGAAATGATATTTTCTTCCTTTTATTTATTTATTTTTTTTTTTATGATTAGTAATTATTCTTATTAAATTAGTTTTCTCATTGATTGTGACATAAATTTGTATTCATTTGATGCTTTTTCGATTTTTGAGAAAAAAAAAATTTTGTCAATTTTTACTCATTAACTTGTTTTGTTTCCCGGACCGATGCACCAAAAATTTTAAAAGGTCTTCTGTTACGTTTGAGACAAGAAAACCCCTTAAAATTATATCCTAGCTCCTCCTTTTAAATCAATTTCTATAAAGAACTTGATTTGGGATGAGGATAAGTCAATGAGTTAACTAAGAGATAAGTAAAATCATTTATTTGTATGACAAGAGATTGAGAATGTTATACAAATTTTGTGGTAGAAATTGAACCTTACTTTTGAAATAGGAAATAGTCCTGAATAATATTCTGAAGAGAGTGGTGTCAGTATGCGAAAATCCCAGTGACGAGAACCAGAAGAACAGCAGACAATTAGGCTGGCACTTGGCGTGCGTTATATCTCGTGTTGATGTTTGATTAGGCTGGCTGTTGACTCAAGGATTATCTGCAGCAGGTCGGGTCTTTTGAAAGTTCGAACGAAGATACTAGTGGTCGTAGTCCGCAGGTGAATTTGAAGAAAGATTGTTCACACACAAATTGGTACAAGTTGCAGGGTCCAATTTGCCTCAAATAGAAAATCGTATGATTATTATCACTTGACAAATTTCTCACTGGTGTTCACCGATTCCTGAATCAGTTAACTTCCTGATTGATTGATAAGTCTCTTGATTGAAAACAAATATTGGTATCAAGTATTGCACTGAGTATCACGTAAAATCTTGATGGTGAAAATGTCTTTGCGGATAGATATCTCGTCGATACTGAACTGAACTTTTTGCACTGACTATCACGTAAAATCTTGATGGTGAAATTGTCTTTGCGGATAGATATCTCGTCGATACTGAACTGAACTTTTTGTACTGACTCTTGACTGATTTTGCGGAGTTTTTATATGCTTGAAAACCCCTGTGAGCAAGTTGATCTGGTGATACATCCGGCCTTATTTTGCATGATTTTTGTGCTTGCAAACTCTTGTGAACAAAGTAGGTCTGCTGATGCATTCTGCCTTCAGTCACGAAATTCCTGACATCCGGCCTACATATTATCAATATATTTCCCCTCAAAAGCAGGTTCAATACATGTAATTTATTATCTTGCCATATTACACATTATTGAATTTGTTCTTTTTAACATAATCATAATCAAATAATATATTATAATGGTTACTTTTAGTTACGGACGTAACAAAAGATATAATAAGCAAAAAAATATAAAAGAAAATACAATATAGCAGTTCTTAAAATTTAAATCATAATATTTGTGGGTAAAAAAATATAAATAAAAAAATATATATAAAATATAGTAAAACAGTTTTTTAATTTTAACTCTTAACTTTTTTGGCTTAAGATATTGAAATAAACGAACATGTAAAAGAAAATATAGTACAACTTTAGAGTATAAATTAACCTTTTAAAATTCTCTGGATAATGATAAGGTAGTAATCATAAAAATTTTATAATGAATATATGAATGTTAATATACAGTATACCAGTTTCTAAAATTTAACTTATAATTTTTCTATGTAAAAAACTTGGAAATAGATAAAAAATATACTGATAATTACATAATAATTACAAACTTCAAAAAAGTATGATTTATCTTTATTTGCTTATAACATAATAATCTGCTTTTACATAAATTTTGTAAATTTAGATTTTTTAAATTGGTTTAAACATATTAATTCTTTTTTGTTTATAAAATTTGAGAACACTTACAACATAATAATACTTTTTTATATATAAATCTCGTATATTTGGATTTTTTAATGGGTTTGAACATATTAATACTTTTTTATTTATAACATTTGATAACACATATATAATAATAGTCTTTTTTTATAAATAAGCTTCGCATATTTAGATTTTTCAAATTTGTTTGAACATATTAATACTGTTTTGTTTATAAAATTTATACAACAAGAATAAATTATAATTATAAATACGAAGATCATTTCAAAGTATTAACAAATTTATGGCTTATTCTCAAAGTTATAGTAATATTTTATAAATATATAATTTCCATATTTAGATTTCTTTTATTTGGTTTGACCATATGAAAACTTTTTTGTTTATAAAATTTGATAAGACTTACAACAAAAATAAATTTTTGTCAAGTACTATTTGATTAAAAATGAGTCACATTAAATTTTTGTTATTTATATAAAAGTTCTGTAATCAATATAAAATTTCGTTTTTTATTGACAATAATTTTTAAAAAATGTTATAATTTTGTCAATAATTTTTTTGTGTTTAGTAACTCTTGCTTTTTTTTCAGAATTTTGTGCAGTTAATAATTGTACTAAACCTACATTTCCTGAATTTCCATAAGTTGTTAATAACATTTTAAAATCTATTCCCGCATTAACCATTTTTTGAATTATTGTTCTAGAAATAATTCCTTTTAAAGTGCTTAAAGATTTTAGTAGCGTCATATTGTTACTTATTTTTGGAATATCAAAACCACAATTTGATTTATATTGTATTCCTTCATTTTTTTCATTTTCTTTTCGTAGATTTTCTTTTTCTTTGGCTACTTTATTTCGTTTTGCTTTCGTTGTCGGTAATTTCTGTTTTCTCCTCCTTTCTAATCCAGCTTTATCTTTTCTTTCTGCATAAGATTTCGTATGTTGACCAGGTGAAAGATTTAACGTTTTATGAACATCTAATAAATGAATTTCTCCTTTATTTTTAGAGCACACAGAACTTGCAAATCGGTAATCTGCAGATTGACTTAGACTGTAGCATCGGTTTTTGGGAGCTTTGTGAGCCATAATATTATTTACGCTCTCATTTGCTTGGCTGGAAGCAGCTATGGAGAATTTCTCCGCGTTATCTGCATATTTTTGGAAAAGAGTTTTCAATTCCCTTTTAAGTTCTAAGTCATGTAACAAAATTGTCTGCGATTTTGTAGCATTATGAGAATTTCTGGAACACCAAATTCCACAGTTAACGTGATTTCCAAAAATATGCTCTGGTATTTCTAGTAAAGCAGCTGACAGTTTATCAGGATGACCTTTATTTTGATCTACAGCGTACGAAAAGCATTTTTTTATATGTGCAATAACACCTTTCTTTTTCATTTCTTTATGCGTGGATTGTAAGCCATATAAATCTTTACCAAAATTCTTACGTAAATGGTTTTGGTCTGCGAGCTTAAAAACTATTTTCTCATTTTCTTTACGGATATTTGCTATAGTTGAACTATCCTCGTCCCCAACTACAACGCGAACATCTACACCAGTTTCTTTTAAAATTGAGCTATTGTTGACTAAGTCAGCTCCTAAGTCCGATTCCATCGCCTTCGCACTTCCGTCAAAATTTTGACGGCAATCGTGATCCTCTTTTTTTCGTCCTTTTACGCAAAGCCTACATTTGCGGTTTTGAGTCCCAAAGTCTAGTATTTTACCGCTCAAAAAACCAATTATGCACCCGTATCCGTTTAAACTATTGTAACTCCTTCCGTTGCCGCGTTTGCTCCATCCCATATCGTAAGATATTATAATATTGACAATATTTCCTAATGCTGAATCAAATTCCTTTGGTGTAGTCTTCAAAATATTTGTGAAAGGATAAATCTCTTCAACGATTTCCGGTGGACTGAAAAAAAATACAAATTGAAGGTTTTTATTTTAAGGAAAAGAATGGAAGTTTTTAAAAATTTGATTTAATTTGTTTATTTTAGATTAAAAATCTTAAATACATTTGCCTAAGAATCCGGAAAACGATATTCAAACAATATTAGATTTTTTAATTTTAAAACAGAAATATAAGTTTGTGTTTTACATGTGAGATGATTCTATAAACGTGACGACATTCATAATATGAGTTATACACATAAAATTTGTTTTAAAATAGTGGCGTTATACAGTTGGTCGTTATACTTTAAAAATTAAAAAATTGTGTGCAATTTAATTCAGTGTAGAAATCATTACTTAAATTAATTCATAATATATAAAAATACCCACATTTAGATCAAATAAAAACTTATATATATCTTATTCTAAAAATATTACCTATTATTAATAGATTAATTAAATCCAATAATTATTATACAATTCGATTTAAAAATTTAAGAAATTTATACAATATTTAATTCAGTAGAAATCCTTACTTAATTTAGTTCGTAAAAAAGATACATGTATACAATTAGATTAAACGAAAAGTTCTAAAAAAAAAATTCGATTAAATCACTTACAAAAATATTATGTGCATGACAGTTTGCTAGTAAATTATACTTAGTTTTGTATTAAATAATAAATTAGAAAAACAAAAATATCTTACAGTTCTTCGCACAGGGTGTCAACATTATCAATTACTAATTGCCGTTCTTCCGTAGCTGCTTCCTTACAACTATCTTTAGCAATTTTTTCTAGAGCAGGTCCAATTTCTCTTTCATATCTTTTGTACATATCCGATGATATAGTGGGAATATTTAGGCAAGCTAATAGCTTGTTTAGTGAACTATTTCTCATTCCAGAATGTACAGCTCCTATTTGAAAAAGTGAGGTTAGGTTAAAATTAATTTGACAGAATAACTTATGTAATAAAACTGAAAAAATAAAATATCTTACCTAAAATTGCTTTGGTATTCACGTCAGAGTGGGTATTTAATTCCTGTGTTTTGTGGATTTTACCGGTAGGAACAGCATTATAAGTGGAACATTTCTGACAAAAAATTGTTAAAACAGATTGCAGTCCAAAACGCTTCTCGTTATTAATATCATTTAAAAAAAGTACTTCTTTGCAGTTTATACACTTTAAGTTTTTTGCTAAAATATCTAACTCGACAATCCGTCTTCCAGGACAAATTCGTTTAATATTTGTCACATCCATATATTCATCATTTAATAATTCAGGACGACGTCGTTTTTTTCCTCGAGCCATATCACAAACACAATTGAACTTTTTGTCCAAAACTTTTTTTTTAATAAATCTCCCTTTATGACGCAGCTTATTACTCATTTTAAAAATTTAATATTAATTAATATCAAAGCACAAAACACCGATCTCACCGAGCAAATGTATATTTGTTTGAAAGCAGAAGACGCCATTTGTAATAAAAATTTGCGACGTTGCCACGATCAATTTGTAAGTCGCAAGATGTGTGTGTGCTATGAACATATACTAAGACTGCAATAGTGTGAAACTGTACCTTCGCAGAAGTTTTCTTTGAATCTCGTATTCATAATCAGTTGATAAACATAGTGGTTAGAAACAAACTTTTGTGAGTTACCAGTCACACGACAAATACCTTCAATGGAATTTTTTAATAATTTATTTTTCTTTTTTAACTTTTTTTTTTAAATAAATAAATAAAAACCGGTGCACCGACTTACCTCACAGACTAATATAGTAGGACAGGATTTATTGTTGGACAGAAAATATATTTGAACAGATAATATGATTTAACAGGAACTATCATTGAACGTGAACTACGTTAGAACAGGAAATATGGTTAAACAGGAACTATGGTTCAACAGGAATTAAGGTAGAACAGGAACTCAACCACCTCCAACTGCTTAAAAAAATGTATAATGTATTCTTGTTTATTTTAATAATAATTAAAATTAACAAAAAATAAATGTTATAGATGTCTTGAAAATTTTATTTTTTAGAAGTATATATTTTAAGCTTTGCAACAAAAGAGACCTTATCTTGCTTTGACTTAAGATTTCTTTTACAGTAAATTCACATGTTAAAGAAAATCTTGTATTAAAAAAAAGATATGGTCTCCTTTATCACAGAGCGTTACGTAAAATTTAAAAAATTAAACATAAAGATACAGATTACTTTTTAAATAAATTTAATACAATTTCTTAATATGTAACCAAAATTATTTGATGGTTTAATAAGAAAAGAATAAACAGCATTATAACAAAAATATAATTTAGAAAATGTTTAAGATTTAATTAATAAAATTAAATTTAAAAAATAATAACTTTAATACATAAATAATTAACATAAAATAATTAAATAATATTAAATAATTAAATAAATAATTTAATAATTAATTAAACATAATTTAATGTTATTAAATTTAACATAAATTAATTTAATTGTTATTTAAAATTGTTCTAATATAATTGAATACTTATTCTCAATCGGTAATAATAAAAATGTAATACAATTCGCTTCAGCAAACAATATACCTTTAGTAACCTTGTTAAAAATCCATAAAATACAAAAAAATTATTTTTATTCTTACTTTAAATCAGTAGACTTATATCCTTTTAACTCTTCTTAGTTTTATAAAATCTTAAATTCTTGATCCAATCTAAGATGAAAATTAAGTTTTCGATTTGAATTCTTTCAAATGATATGACGTTTTGGTTCATTTATTTTCCTGGAGCTAATTTCATTTATTTCAAGTGATGTGAATTTATCTTCGGTCAAAAATTGTTTAATGATTCAATTAAATAAAAAATATTTGATTAAAATCTATTTTCATTTTATATTTATTCATTTTATATCCTTATTACTCAAAACGAATAAATATGTAAAAATTTTTGAGTTTGGTACAATGTTCAGATAAAATGTTGATATTATTTATTAGATAGATATGTTCTAAGAAACATAAAAAAAGTAATGCAAAAAAAATTAGAAGTAATCTGACAAAAAGTCGGTAATTTAAAAAATTTGACTTTTTCAATTTTTTTGAAAAATTCTTATATTTTTCGTTCTAATTAAAATTTTTAAATTTTCTAAGTTTACAAACCTAACTTGAGTCAATACCTAACATACCACAAAATTTGGTTTAAATCGGTCAACTCGTTTAAATGCAATTGGCGTACAAAATTTCGTGATCTATATACTTATACATATATGGGTGATTCTCCCGAAATATTACTTTTGTATATCCTTAAGATTTTCTCAATAATAATAATAATTTATGACAATTTCTCTCTATACATCAATAATTTACCACTTTTTCTAAAAATCCTGCAAAAGAATTTATTTATTTTATAACTTTAAAGTACTTTTTTTGTAATTTTAACTACTAAAGGTGAGCCTTTTAACCTGTCCTATGTCAATTTTTCATTCTTTCAAAACGTAAAACAACTATTTAATATTTGAAAAACAATACTTTACAGATATTTTCTAGAAGCTAAGGGATTGTAGAATATTTGTACAAAGTATAAATAAAATAGATCTTATACTTTTTCCATAAATGGAAAATGAATTTTGTCCTCTGGTTTTGCATCATTCCTCTGGCTTGTTGTATATTATTCAATATTTTTTATATTAGTTGGGTTATTTATTTGTTTTCGTACTTATTAAATACATTGACATCTCTAATAATAATTTGTCAAGTGGGTTTTGTAAAAAAATAATTATTTAAAGTTAAAAATATATAAATTGAAGCTTTTACAGCGATTCACAACCTGAAGCGTCATTTCTCTGACTCAAATTAAAAATAGAATGTCAGTAGATACAATATTTTTGTAATTTTTCTACAATAAAGTTAACTTATACAAACATGCTAAACTATTTTAAGTTTAAAAAAAATTACTTAATTTCAAATAAAATGTAAAAAATGTTGAAATCATCATTCCTCTGGCTCGTCATTCCTCTGGCTCTTATTAAAATTAATATGAATATCAATTGTTTTTGAACTGTCAACAAAAAATAAACCTTCAAATCTTGACAAATAATTATTGGTGGTCAAAAGATTTCATATTTTGGTAAGTGTTTTAAAATCTACAATTTTTTTAATTACAATTAATAATAAATTAATAATATTAAATAGCTTTCTGACTATAAAAAATATTTTTAAAATAAATTCAAATGACATGAAGTTGTTGTTTACTTAAAAAAAAACACCTGCTCTACATTTTAACCTTTAGATTTATCTATAAATTTTAAATTTAAAAATCTTTTTTAAACGCTACAAATTAGCATGATCAAGTTATGAAGGTGTTAAATCTTTTATTGCTTAACATGTTTATAAATTTTAGAGGTCCTAAAATGTATTTAATAAATTTTCATATCCGATACACAAAAAGGAATATTTCTGGAGAATCACCCAT
Source organism: Ganaspis brasiliensis (assembly GCA_037103525.1). NCBI lineage: Eukaryota > Metazoa > Arthropoda > Insecta > Hymenoptera > Figitidae > Ganaspis > Ganaspis brasiliensis. The sequence continues at coordinate 1,965,776 of JAZKLR010000449.1, read as the reverse complement.
ATATATGTACTAGCTTTCGAGCCCGCCTTCGGCGGGCATCGAAATCTAGTGGCGTGCCATAAACAGTATTTTTTGACCAAAAGTATTTTTTGACCAAAAGTATTTTCTGAAAGAAAGTACTTTTTGACCAAAAGTATTTTCTGACAGAAAGTATTTTTTGCCAAAAAATATATTCTGACAAAAATTATTTTCATGCAGAGTGTTTGAAACAAACTTTTCTAAGCAACATAGTTCTCTTCAAAAAATTATTAAATTGCAATATCCATTATTGAATATACATCCGATTAGCACATATTCTATATTTCTTTTAAACTTCTTTACTTACATATTTTGATGTGCTAATTACGATTATCATAGTGAAAATTGGCACCTAGAAAGATTCCCTTGGAAACATCCCGGAAACACTCCCTCGGAAACTTCCCGTAAACACACCTTGGAAACTTCCTGGGAACTTCCCGGAAACATTCCTTGAAAAATTATTGGAAACTTTTCAAAAACTTCCCTTGGAGACTTCCTGTACATTTCACGGAGACTTCGTTTGGAAACTTCTCTAAAACATGCCTTGTTAACTTTCCGAAAACTTTCTTTGGTAACTTCCCTAAAACATATCTTGTAAAATTTCTGAAAACTTTCCGGAAACATTTCTCGGGAACTTTTCGGAAAGTCCCTTTGGAAACTTCCTGGAAATTTCTCGGAGACTTCGTTTGGAAACTTCTCTAAAACATCCCTTAAAAGTTTCCTGGAAACTTCATGGGAACTTTCTTTGGTAACTTCTCTAAAACATCCCTTGTAAACTTCCTGAAAACTTTCCGGAAACATTCCTTGGAATTTTCCAGAAGACCTGCTTTGGAAACTTGCCGAAAACATTCCTTAAGAACTTCCTAAAAACTTCTCGGAGACTTCCTTTGAAAATTTCTCTGAAACATCCCTTGAAAACTTCCTGTAAATTTCCCGGAAACATTCCTTAGAATGTTCCTGAAAACACCCCTTGGAAACTTTCAGTTATTTTTTTTTAACTTAAATGATAGATAATTTTTTAAAAAAGAGTTGTTAATTTTTCTTTAGAAAGCTGACAATTTAAAAGTGAGGTGTAATATTAAATAATTTAATAATTAAAGCGCCATAATAAGTATAATAAGCGCCTAATACAGGGTGGTTATAGGGTGTCATACAAAGTATAAACTGCTTTTAAATCAAAAGACATTTGGGTATAACATTTTTTTCAATTATCAGATTATTGTTCATTGTTCATTAATAGAATAGAGGCTATTTTCATCGTCATTGACACGTTTTTTATTTTTTAAAGAAAAGTATTAACTTTTTGTGAAAAATATATACAACATAAAATGTCTATTTTTATTAGATCTAAAACTTCTGTCTAAAATATTTTTTATAATCCTTGTAAAAAAATTATGATTATTTTATGAAATTCTAACAAAAACCGTAAATTGTTATGGTATTTTAATGGTTTTTACCTCGATAACCTAATTTACGCTAATTTTCACTATTATTTTCGTAGTCTGTGGATCAAGATACAGAAGTATACCAAATTTCATTAAAATCAAAGGTGTGAAGTTTTCGTAACTACACCCTTAACCCTTTACTTGTTTACTGATGTTTTATAATATTTTGTACATTATAATTTTGCAGAAATAATTTATTTATATTGGGCCCTGTAATGCCTAATTTTTATTTTCGGACAAAGAGTGAACAGCTGAATTATTATTAACCACTTTGGCGGTATGACGCCAATTTTGGCCGCCAAATTGGCGTCATACCGCCGAAGGGGATAACAAACTTTCTTATATTTTAAACGATTTTCTAAAAAAACTGTACAAAACTAATTTTTTTTTATTTTGGGCCTTATAATGCCCAAGTTTTATTTCTGATAAAATCTGAGTCACCGACCTATAATATACCCCTCTACCAATTTTAAATGCAATATTTTTGATTAACTGATTTTTCATTTTTTTAAATAAAAAGAATTCAGATTCAAAAATTGATATTTTCTATTGTTTCATCTAAAATCGATTTTGATATTAATATTTTAAAATGTATAGCAAAATATGTTGTAAGAAACAAAAAAAAATTATTAAAAAAAGATTAGAAGTAATCTAACAGAAAGTCAGTAATCTAAAATAATATGGGGTTTTCAAATTTTTTGAAAAATTGGCATATCTTCCGTTCTAATTAAAATTTTTGAAATTTCTAAGTTTATAAACCTAACTTGGGTCAACACCTAATATACCACCAAATTTCATTTAAATCGGTTAAGTCGTTTGAATGTGATTGGCGTACAAACTTTTGTGTCAGACAGACAGACAGACAGACAGATATGAAATTTTTTATTGTCATTTTTGGATTTCTTAATGCTCAAAACGAAAGTTTATGTTAAAAATTTAAGATTTAAAACAATGTACAGACAAAACTCTGATTTTATTTATAAGGATGTGTGTACATGCGGTATAAACATTATTCTTTAACATGGATGTGAAATTATATATGTGTGTGTTTGTGAGTGTGTGTTTGTGTGTATATGTGTGAGTATGTATATATGTATATATGTGTGTTTATGTGTATGTATGTACGTATATGTGAAAATGTGACTTAGTTGTATATCTCAGCTTCTAATAATATTTTCTGAAATTTTTTTTTATAAATTCAAGTTGAGTAAGTCTCTAATACTCTGCCAAATTTCACATGAATCGGCCAAGCCGTTTTGAAGTGATGCCCGGACAAAAAATCATGCACAGACAGACAGAATTTTTTTTTTTGCATTTTCGCGATACTTATCACTCAAAACGAAAAAGTATGTAAAAATTTTTGAGTTTGGTGCAATGTACAGACAAAATCTTGATTTTATTTATATAGATAGATTACAATATGATGTCACTGTGATATTCATGTAATATTACGTGCTACTTGGGAGTTTTTATTTTTCGAGTTCTCGTGTTCATAAAAAAGTACAACCACACACCTACTCACACACACACACACGCACGCACGCACACATGTACACATGTTCACATTTGATCAGGAACTCATATACAAATTTTTTTTGTTAGAGGAAAGTTCATTTGAAGCATTTTAAAAAAATTGCAAAAAATATAAAGCTTCTTTCATGAGGTAGCAAAATACATTAAAAAATAAGTGACGAAGCTAATTTTAAGTGTATTTAAATTACTTCAGAGCAAAACATGCACATTTACTTTTTCCTGCATTGACCAGATAATTATTTAGTGAAACTTATCAACCGATAACTTTTAACTCATTTTGTACAATTATAGTATTTTCCTTTTGTTTTTTTATATTTATACCAGTTTATGTTATACTTACAGAAACTTTCGGAAACTTACAACCGGACAATAACATACATAATTTATTTCAAATTTTATTTCAATCTATAGCTAATTGTGTTTAGGGGATGAGTGTCAATTAGAAAATTACTAAAATGTAAAACGTTTTAGTAAAATTTGTAACTTATTTTCTTTCCGCGTAATATTTCCTAAAATTATACTTTATTACAAAATAAATAAAATGTAAGAGTTTAGGGATGGATCGAATTGGACTTCAACAAGAAAATAGCAGTATGTACTTATAAGGCTTTGGGATATTAATTACTAGATTTTTAATACTATTTTTCTTTAAAAGAAGTTGTTAATTTGAAATAATCGTCGAGAATCCTAGAACAGATTTATGTTTAGTAAAAGTAAATTTTTAAAAAAATTTCAGAATTAGTTATAGTGACATATAGATAAAACTCTTGTTTTCCCAATTTTTCTCGAAAACTTAAACTATTAATCATATTCATAAAAAATATTCAAAGTTTAAAAATCTAAGACCTTTATATGAAACTTATTTTAAGGACCGAATATTTTTTTTAAATATATGGGAATTTCAAAAGATACTCATTGACACTCATCCTTTATTTTGCTCTATTGGTTTTTTAATGGAATCCATGAAAGTTCTCATGTAAAAATCACGATGGATTTTCAGACCGGTTTTGATGTGAGAATCTATATGAATCTCCTGAAGGGTTTCAATGTAGAAACCGGTATAAAATCTTTGAGATGCCATCAAAATTTAAAAATTTTTAAAAATACTATTTTTTAATGTATAATATCTTATAAAGATACACGAAATTTGAAAACAAAATTTTGGTCACTCCATACAGCAAAAATATTTACAAAACGAAAATATTACAAGTTTAAAGTTGAAATTATAAGTTAAAAGTAAAATTTTAAAAAATTTTAAATATTCCTAAAAAAAATTTTTTTTATGGAAAATCCCATATGGGATTCCTTGCAGAATTCAATCAAAGGATTTCATACCGTTTTTTACCTGGAAACCCATAACGGAATCCATATGGATTCTCAAATCAAAACTGCTCCAAAATATGAGATATAACATTAATTCCAATATGGAATCCAACATTGTTTTCCATATGAAAACCAACGTAAACTTTCAGTTAAGATTTTTTTAATGAAAATATTAATTTTTGATCTCACAATGCGCTTTCAAGGAAATTGCAATAGCTAATTTAAAAAAACTCTAAAGAATACAACTAATTTTCTATCGCCAATGCTTATCAAATACGTAATTTGACAAGTACTTTGAAATTCAGACTTGAATTATAAAAGAATTATTCTTAGATAGTGTTAAAATTCAAATTTTTGAACATATACAATAAGTGTCACAGTAAGATAGAACTTTATCGGGTTAACAGCTAGTCTTCTACTTTGTTTCTTCTCTATGTGTTTAACAAAATAAAACTTGTCAAAAAGGGTTCCTATTCTGTGAGAAATAACAATTATTGTAATTTAAAATATGATATCACATGAACATTGAATTATGTAAGTAACTAAATGCACACTTGCAAATTGTAAATTTTTGAATTGCGTCTTAAGTTTGAACAGAAATTCTTATATAGATACATTATTCTTAAATATTCCGATTAACTTTTCATCAATTATAGATTACATTATATACAAAATAATATTCTAAATTAAATACATTAATGATCAAATTCCGACGTCCACTACTTTTTTAAAATGATACTGTGAATTTAATTTATTTAATTATGGAAGAAAGTATTTTTCTCGTAGAAAAAATCCTGTTTTATTACACCCAAATTTTTGGTTTTAAGTTTTTGTCATTTCTAGACGTTTTTCAACTTCACCAAGATTCCAAAAATTTTGTTTTTAAACATATACATATATATAATAGGGTGATTTTTTCAGTCCTCAGTCGAAATTTGGTTAGATATGTCACAAGAAAAATTGCCTGAAAGTTACAGCCTTTAATATTAATTTTAAGTACTCGCCCAAAGTATTAAAAGATTTTCCATGTAAAATACACGTAAGTCGACGTACTTTTTTTTCAAATTTCTATGACTTTTGTGCATTTTATGCTATTCTATTGGTCTTGGTCTTCATTTACTCAGAATTAAACGCTCTACAAAAGTGTCCATTGTCGCGAAAGTGTAAGTTGTACTGGTTAGTTGTAGGGCTGCGCACGAGATCGAGACCAGTCTCGGTCTCGACTCGATTTCGTCTCGTTTTCCGAGACGATATCGAGACGATACCGCAAAAAAATTTCCGAGACGATACCGAGACGATACCATGAAAAAAGTGAATCTCGACGAGACTCTCGCCGAGACCGCAATAGGGAAGTAACTATAATTATGAACTTCTTTACTACGGATAACAGATATAGATATCTATTTTTAAAAGCTAAATAATGTATAATTCGACTAACCTTTTTTCAAAAATATTCAATTATAGTTATAAAAAATAATCATACTGGAAAATTAAAATGTAGATTACTGATCTTTTGTTAACAAGATTCTTCAATTGACGATTTAACACCAAAAATCATTTCTTAGATGCAACTATAGAAGTCGAGGTTGTCAAAGAAGAATGTGAAAATCGGTTTAAAATTACTGTCCAATATTTCACTTATTGTTAATTTTGCTGCTTGTCAACTTCACATTTCAAACAACATCTTATTTTTAATATTATTTAGCTAAAAATTTGTAAGCAACAGCGACACTATTAAATTAACAAGACCCAAAAAGTTTTTAACAATTAACAGCTGATTTGCAATAAATAAGCTGATTTTTTACTATAAATAAGTTAATAACTGTATTCTGCAATTACTATGTTTTATTTTTTCGATGTTTTTAAGATCGAGACTAGACGAGACCACAATTATGAAGCCGATACCGAGACGATACCAAGCGTGATGAGACCGAGACGATACCGAGACGAGACCATCAATTTTCCATTTTTTCGAGATCGAGACGAGACTCTGTCAAATATCGTATCGTATCGTATCGTGCGCAGCCCTAGTTAGTTGATACGGGTCACTAAATATGATTTTTACCCATAATTCGCGTTTTTTGCTGTTATTTCCGAAAAAATTAAGGGGACCCGCACCCGAATTTCCAACTATAACAGAATATAATTAAAAAAAAATTTTATATTTTTTTTCGGACACTATTTTGGGTCAGAAATCATGTGAAAAGGGAAAAAAAATTTTCCAAAATTTTTTCTGCAATTTTAACATTGCAACTTTTGACAAAATTAAAATTTTACAAAATCCATACCCTTAATTAAGAAATGAAGTCTAAGAAACTTAATAAAACAAAAACCATAAAAAAATAATAAAAATTGTAGAAGAAGAAGCATTTTTTGGTAAATATATAGTCTAATGTCGAACATTTAGTATGCATAAATTTTTATTTTCATTAAATAAACATTTATTTTTTTAACTGAAAGCATGTCTACTCCATACGTGGGACCTTCTGCCTCAAGTAGATTTTTTACCTGTGAGTTTGAGCTAAGCTTATTATTTTACGTGCTTGCTTGGATTTTTCCATAGTTTGAATAATGTTATGTTTATAACGCTCACTGTTTCTTTTTCGGCAAATCTCTGTTGTTTATTCTCCAAGCTCTAAGCCAATTTCACGTTGAATTTCAGTTACTGTTCTCATTTTATCGCTCAATCTTTCATAGATAGGTAAAATTTTTTAGTAATACAGTAAATGTAATGAAGTACCAATATTTATGCCATGAGAACCAGGGGATTCGTTTTTTGCAATAGCAGATTGATAGAAACACCATGACAAAAAGCCAGATGGACACTTTCTATATTTTGGTTTGACATCAATAGGTTGATGTATATTAAATGGTTGTGAGAGTTTCATTTTTCATATCCTGCAAATGAAAATAACTTACATAAATACAGCAAAAGTATTATAACCTCCTAATAATTTTTCTCCTCCTCCTCCTCCCCCTGGTTATTATTTTGGTACATATATTGTACCAAACGTGTCCCCTAGGACGTAAGACTGCTGACGCTCTAAACTTTGGTAGGGCTCCCGCACAAAACTAGGACAGCTTTATTACCAAATTGTAATCACCTATTTATATATGTCATTTCGAACGTACCGTGAACCAAACTTTTTTCGGTATAGAAGTTATCCTGCAAAATTTGTACCATTATTTTTGCATTTGTCGAAATGTCAAAGTGATTTTATTTATCGAAAACTTGGGGGATTCTTCTACCAAATAAAACCGGACAATACTTAGACATGACATGTGAGTCAATTACGTAGACTAGCCAGTAAGCATGTTCACAACATACATTTTCGTAGAAATATAGTCATGTTCATGATCAAGGCAAACTTCTCAATACCTGTGTACCCTTGGCCTAACTGCGAAAAAACCCTGACAGTACGCATGTTGAAGTAAAATGTAGGTCTTGACGAAGAGAAGTTAGAAACTCGTTTCGAAGTATAAATTTCTGTTTTCTCATGTTCAGAACCTTCGTCTTTGCAATCCTCATACACAGTACAATGTTTGTGAAGAAAACCTTGTTTTTCATTACCAACAACAATTTCCGGGTTCGTTCTACCACAATCATGTCAATTTACATTGGAAAGGAGACGTGACAAAAGTCTTGTACCCACTAGAAAGTATTCAAAATTACTCTTTATTTTTTGAGCAGCACTAGAAACAGAAGATAGATTTTTTACTCGAACATTCAATTGTGGCGATCCTAATTAGTTAGTTTACAATCTTTCGGGCTCATTGACGTTATGAATATGTGAATAATTTGAATGCACTTGTTGGTTTTCAGCAACTTCACATTCAACAGTATTGTTCAATTGTTTGAATAACTTCAATTAGAAGGACAATTTGACAAATCGGTAATCAAAAATAAGCGGTGACGGTTTTGTGAAAAAGTGTTTTCAAAATGCCAAAGAAAAGAAATTCCGAGTATTACAGCAATAAGGTGCAAAAAAGATGGAAAAATATGAACAATACTGTTGAATGTGAAGTTGCTGAAAACCAACAAGTAGATTCAAATTATTCAGATAACGTCAATGAGCCCGAAACATTGCAAACTAACCAATTAGAATCGCCAAAATTGAGTGTTCGAGTAAAGAATCTACCTTCCGCTTCTAGTGATGCTCAAGAGGTGCAAAGTAATTTTGAATACATTCTAGTGGATACAAGACTTTTGACATCTCTACTTTCCAAAGTAAATTGCCAGGATTGTGGTGGAACGAACTTGAAGATTGTCGTTAGTAATGAAAAACAAGGTTTTGTTCACAAACTTTGTACTGTGTGTGAGGATTGCGAAGACGGAGGTTCTGAACATGTCAAATCAGAAATTTATACTTCAAAACGTGTTTCCAACTCCTCTTCATCAAGACCTCCATTTGATTTGAACATGCGGATTGTTATGGCTTTTTCGCAATTAGGCAAAGGATACGCGGGTATTGAGAAGTTTGCTATGATCATGAACATGACTACATTTCAACGAAAAACTTTTGATACGTGTACAGACACTTTACATACAGCGTGCAACAAAGTTTTAGACTTAATTTATAAAGAGTGTCGAGGTCATGTCAAAGAATGTAAAGAAATTGTTGAAGATGATTCTGACCCAAATGATTTAGTAGATATTGGAGTGAGTTATGATGGATCTTGGCTGACACGTGGTTACAAGTCAAAGTATGGTGTAGGGTGTGTTGTTAACATGGTGACTGGCTACGTGATTGACTCACATGTCATGTCTAAGTACTGTCCGATTTGTAAGGTGGCAATAGCCGATTTGGGAGAAGAATCTCCTGAGTTTGCAATATGGATGGAAGGACATGTTGATGAGTGTCAAGCTAACCACGAAGGCTCTTCTGGATCGATGGAGATTGCAGCTGCAACATCCATATGGTTGCGATCTGAAAAATTTGGTTTTCGATACACAACAATGTTATCAGACGGTGATTCGAAAACTTTCAACCACTTGACTTCATTGAATGTGTATGGTACCACAATAAAATTGAAAAAAGAAGAATGTTTCAATCATGTATCCAAAAGGTAAGTAAACAACAGAGAAGCTGTGTAATCAATTTTGAATTTATTTAATTTTTGCATAAATTTGCCAAAAAACTAATCTTGAGGATTATTTTGATTTTCTAAAGGGCATACACTGGAATCAAAAACGCAGTTACATTATGGAAAGCTCGTAAAGTAACACTTGGTGGAAGAAGTCACGGTTCCTTGAAGGAAACAACCATTCAAAAGTTAGCTGGATACTATAAAAATGCTTTGTACAGGAATAAAGGAAATATTCAAGTAAATAAAAATAAATAAATAAAACCACTTTGACATTTTGACAACTGTAAAAAATAATGGTACACAATTTTTAGGATTACTTCTCGAGTTATTTGTCAGTTATTCTTCTTTACAGGATATGAAAAATGCAATTCTCGCAACAATTGAACATGCATCTTCTACTGATGTGAATCCAAATCACAGTAAGTGTCCATCTGGCTCTTCGTCATGGTGTTTCTATCAAGCAGCTATTGCAAGAAACAAATCCCCTGGTTCTCATGCAGACAATGTTGGTACCCCGCTAAATTCTCTGTGTTATGAAAAAATTTTACCTGTTTACGAAAGATTGACTGACGAAGATTTGTTACTTCGTTGTACTTTGGGACTAACGCAGAACAGCAATGAAAGTTTGCACAGTACAATATGGAATAAGTGTCCAAAAGAAACTTTTGTTTCTAAGGTCAGAGTTGAAATTGCTGTTGCTGAAGCTATCTGTGAGTTCAATGTTGGAGTAATGAGAACGGTAGCTGAAATTCAACGCGAACTGGGCTTAGATCTTGGAGACCGAACAGTAGAGATATGTACAAAGAGAGACAGTGAGCGTTATAAACAAAGCGTCAAACAAGCTTCAGCAAAATCCAAGCAGGCACGCAGAATAATAAGCTTAGCTCAATCGCGAAGGGACAAATCTCTACTTGAGGCAGAAGGTCCCACGTATGGAGCAGGCATGTTTTGATTTACAAAAATGAAAGGTTATTTAATTAAAATAAAGTTTTATGCGTACTAAATGTTCGACATTATACTTTATATTAACCAAAAAATGCTTCTCTTTTTACAAATTCTATTATTTTTTTATGGTTTTTGTTTTATTGAGTTTGTTAGACTTCATTTCATAATTAAGGGTATGAATTTTGTAAAATTTTAATTTTGTCAAAAGTTGCAATGTTAAAATTGCAGAAAAAATTTTGGAAATTTTTTTTTCCCTTTTCACATGATTTCTGACCCAAAATAGTGTCTGAAAAAAAATATAAAAAATTATTTTAATTATATTCTGTTATAGTTGGAAATTCGGGTGCGGGTCCCCTTAATTTGACAAGAAAAATCTAAATGACAAATTTGTTCAAAATTTAAATTCATACAAAAAAGTCCTGTAGACAAAAATGATTAGATTAATATTTCTTGAGATATTAGACTTTAACTTATGAAATGTACACAATTTTAAGGTTCATCGAGTTAAAAGTTTGAAATTATTCGTCTTTCATATTTCGAGGCCAATGTGCACTTTTAGAGAGTTTTCAATTCCGAGGAAATCAAGACCAAGAACAATGGAATAGCATAAAGTGCGCCAAAGTCATAGAAATTTGGAAAAAAAGTACGTCGACTTACGTGTATTATACATAGAAAATCTTTTAATGCTTTGGGCGAGTACTAAAAATTAATATATTAAGGACTGTAACTTTCAGGCAATTTTTCTTACGACATATCCAACCAAATTTCGAGTGAGGACTAAGAAAAAAAAATTTTGTCGAAAAAAAAATCACCCTAATATATATGTGTGGGTATGTGTGTGTCTGGAATTTTCCGAAATCATAGGTCTCACATTATCGTCTCCAAAGATTGTTTACATCTGCTGTTTATATCAATTCCAACTATATTTTTCGAATTTAAAAATTTTGAAAAAATTATTTTCTTTTTAAAATGCTCAATATAATTATTTTTTCGTAGTTAGAATGTAAATATTTTATTGTTTGCGATTTAAAATCACATAGATTATGACCTAGATATTAGTGTAACTTGTTAGAGGAGATAGGAAAGGGTAACTAGGGGTTCCCCCCCTCCTTCAAAAATAATTTCTGGCGGCGGACCTGAAAAGTTATTTAGCATTTTAAAAATGGAAGATGTTGATATCATGATTTTAAGGCATATTTTTATATTGTCATGTAAGTTTTAATATTTTACAATTTAAATTAACAGATTAAGTTACCGCTCTGAGAAAGCAATGTTTTCCTGAAATAAACACAAAAAGTTGCACTAAATTGAACACCTAAACTGCAACTTAGCAGTAGTTTTTCATTAAATTATTCAATATAATATGGTTTCGACAAATTATATGTCACGTTTTTAAAAAGAGGGTAGAGATCTTTAAAATTACCGTATGACGATTTGTACAAATGTAATAAAATGTAAAGTTTACCATAGAGGGATATTTTCGACAATGTATGTCATTATTTTTAAAAGCCACCAAATCTGATTTATTCATTGTAATTACCATTGCGCAATTAATCAACAAGTAAAGAATACTGATAAAATGCTGATTCAGGTTTGAAATATTTATTCCAATGGCCGCGAGGGCCTCTATTATTTCAAGCTTGTGAACTTTTTATAACGATAGGGCAGAGTCGCGTATATTGCTTATAAAAACCTCTTGAATAAAAACAAATTCTTTAATGGTGACTTTAAAAAATATATACGTAAATTGAAAACTATCAATTGGTCTCATTTGAGGATAAGTTACTGACGCAAAAAGTATGCAAAAATATAGCTAAAATTACGAAAGTTTGTTGGATTTGCATTTTCCTAGCACCTTTTTTCATTGAAAGATATCGTTTTCCGACAAAAAATTTTATTTCGTGAATGCAACTTAATAAATAAGAAAGTCATATTCTTTATATTATCAAAACTAACTGATTAACCTACATAAAATATGTAATTCACCAAAAATTCGTAAAATAATTTATGACTTTTCACTTTTATGATTTTCAACATTATTTTTCTTTCTATAATAAGTCTCAATAAGTTTTTATTTTCAAACCATAATTTCTTTGGATAAAATTTTGTAGATTAAAATCAAATCAATTGATCTATATAATGTATACATTTTAATATCTATATTATAAATATTTTATAAACTGTTCACTTTTGGTACACTTTTTTAATTAAAAGTGAAAAAAGTTGACATTTGAATAAAATTTCCCATGACAACTATTCTTGAAAGATTTTATTAACATTTTTATTTATTAGTTTGTTTTCCTTACTAGTTTTGTATCAATGTATTATTTATAGTATAATAGGAACCTTTGAAATTGTTATTGAGAAATGCCATTGACCTGTTACAGTTAGTTATTGAATTTATGAATCTACACTAGTCACAGTTAATAATATTCGACTATATCAGAGAAGATATTCGCTTACTTCTTCCTTAAAAATTAATTTTTATAATATTTTTGGAAGTAATTCACAATTAGTTAAAGTGGTTTTAGTTGTGGTCTAATTTTGGTAAATATTAGTTAAAATTTTTTAATTATTAAAAACAAACTTCGCAAAGTGCAGTAGAAGACTAATAAAATGTAAAAAGTATCCTCAAAATTGAAAGAACGTTTGAAAAAAGTAGCTTGTTTAAAATGCAAATAATAAAACTATTTTTCTTTTTTAAAAAATAAAATTAAAATCTCATACTTTCTTACGTAATTTAGGTCGTAGGAAATTGTAAAATAGATCAATCGATTCGTTTTTAAAAGATCTGTATAGATTGATTACACAGGGTGGTCATAAAATTCAATTTCTAAATTTCCCTGACATTTCCTTGACAGAAAAGTTTTATTAAAAGTAATAAACTATCAGCTAAAATAAATAGTATATTAAGTAACAAGGACATAAAGGCAGCCATTTGTTTACGCAAACATTAATGTAAACAAATTGGGCTGTCTTTATTTCCGTGTTGTTTACGATACTTTTTATTTCAAAGGCACAAACGAGGCGCTTTTAAATAGACGCGGTTTTCATATGTTCGAATAAATGAACGACTTTCAATGCCTGTCTTCAGGTATTTAAAAGCGCCATTTTTATGCCTGTGGAATAAAAAAGAATTTAAATTAATTTTTAAAAAATCTTAAAAATTACAAGACATTATTTTTTAATGAAACCTTTTCGATCTTAAAGTAAGTATACTAATAACTATCAATAATTGGCTCAAGATTTTTAATTTCCCTGACAGGTTTGTGTTTTTCTTAACAATGTGATCACCCTGTTACAATATATTATTACTTACATGAAAAGTGATTAACAAAAATTTACAATAATACATGTTTTTCTACATTATAAATTTTTTAAATATTAAGGGGCTATATACCAGTGTGACACTTTCCAAAAATGTTGTTTTTTTCTTCATTTCTTGAAAGTTTATACCTTTAAAAATGTCATACTAAAATTTTTAAATCGTATTTCAAATATTTTGAAAATGACAGCGTTCTTTTGAATAGTTTTTTGCAATTATCTAAAAAATTTTAGCCAAATTGGTTATTCTGACTTTGAATTCGGATGAAGTGGAGAAAAATACGTACGAAAATACTAGCATAGTGTCCCGGACAACAAGTTTTTTTTTTGGGTTTTAATTGGTGTTTTTTTCCATCTTTTTTAAGATAATATTCCAAATTTTAGCCAATCTGCTAATTCTAACTTCAGATTCATATTCGTCAGAGTAAAATACATAAAAATACATTAGTGCAATGTCCCAGCTAAAAAATTTTTTTGTTTTGTTATTGTCTTAAAAAATTTAGCCAATCTAGCAATTCTGTCTTCGGATTCGGATTCAGCGGAAAAAATACGTAAGAATACACTAGTGTACTGTCTCGGACAAAACAGTTTTTTTTGTGTGGCCTGTGTAATTAAAACTGAATTCGTTTTTCTCAAAACGAGATTTTTCAAATTTGCTAAACTCATAATTCAAAAACTAATCAACCGATGGACTTGCCTTAGGACACAAGGTTTTAGACATGTTTTGCTATATTACAAATTAGCAGTGGGAGCATTATTTTGTTTGTTTTTTTTTAAAATTTTTTTTTAAATAAATTTTATATATTTTTCAATCGTAGTCAAATTTATCTACGAAGTTTAATAACATTCTAAGAAATACTTTTCATTTAAAAAATTCACAAAAATCACCTAAATTTTCACCTGACACACTGTTATATCCCCTCAATAACTCTGAGCACATTGGAGGTAGAAAGTTAACTAATAGATTAAATGATGCGTTTTAAAAAGAGCTTCCAAATAAAAGAAAAATATATAGGGGAGTGGGCCCTAAGATGGACATTTCGTATAAAATGTTTGTTTAAGTTGACAGCGCCGTATAACGTTGCAGTTAAAGTAACTAAGATTATCTATAGATTTAACCAATTTTCTTAGTAAATTTTACTAATTAAAGTAGTAAAATAGATTTGTTTATTATTATATATTATTATTAACATACATTTTTCCACCCTCTCTCCTACTACTTCTGTTTATTGACACCTTATATTATTTAATTATCATATTCCTAACAGAGAAAAATCTCTAAACGGTGGGGATTGAACGCACGACCCTAACATTCGCAAGCCGATACCTTAACCATCTATTTTTTTTTTTTCAATTCATTTATTTATCAACAACCAATATACATTTAACAATGTGGCGCCAAAAATGAGCAAACAAAGGCTGTATAACAAAAGACATCTTTCAGCCGCAAGCAGCTTTTTGTCGAATAACTCATAACGAAGAAACGGACCATATAAGGTCACTCGTCGACTAAGCATTTGTGTATTTCGTGTTTATAAAGATTATTACTACTTTTTTTTTTTTTTTTTTTTACTGAGTAGTACAATTGTTTTAATTTAATTTTCGTGGGTAAGAAAAAAAAAGAAAATCGGATGTATTTACACTGGTTTATACACCTTATCACAAAACTTTCCCTCATCTTGTTAGTTTTTACATACGTATAAACTGTCATTCGCTAATGACCTACTCTAATTGTATTTAGGTTACATTTCTCGAGGTCATTGTTGCCTTAAATATTTCACATTAAACATAAATTGAGAATACTATTATTAATTTAGCCATCTATATGATCTTGATAGTCTATCTCTATTAATTACACGATCCTTCTCAGGCAGACACGTGGAGTAAAGCAGTTTGATTTCTGGGTTGTTCTCTATGCCCCCCCCCCCCCCTATACGGACGACCCTGTCCCTTGAGTGTCTTGCTACATGGTAGACTAGTGGTAAGTTCTTTGCATCCTGTATGCGATCAAGCTTGTCGAGATATATGAACGTCTCAGGTGCCAGGTGACCCGCGTTTACCATTTTTCCAATGACATAATACTTTTTTCGTAAGGCTCAGCGATGAGCGGATTTCCCCTGTTATCATAAGCTCTCGAAATATGATTTCGAGTGAGCTTAATGATAAAACAGTCGACACGGGAAATATTCGCTTCATCGTACAGTCTACGATTGGATATGTATTTTTCAAAATTGGAACACGGCTCCCTGTGCAGTCTGAGACAAGTTCTTAAGCAGGATCGCTCAAAAGCTCTAATTGCTTCCATGGTCACCGGCGAAATTCCGAACCAGACTGGACACCCGTAGGTCAGGATCGGCCTGATTAACAAAATATAACAAAGTATTTTGACCTTTGGGCCAAGTTTAGACGAAAAGAATAAACGTTTGTGTTTGAAAAAAGCTTTTCTAGCTTTCTCTATGGCCAATTTAACATGTTCTATAAATTTTAACCTGAAATCGATTGTTACCCCCAGGTATCTTACTGCTTTCTTGTGGATTATGAAATTCTCAATGTCGTCTGATGGCGAAATCTTAAAATCTCTCCAGACGCCATTGTATTTCTTGTCTAAATATCTCGTGATCGGTCTGAAAAGTATCGTCTCACATTTGTCAAAATTACACTTAAGTTTCCAAGCTGCGAAAAAATTATTAATATTGCGAAAGAGTTCCTGCAACTCTGACCTCGCTCTAAACATACATGAATCTATAATATAAATTACCAGGTCATCGGCGAAGCCGATGCCCTTTCTTGTGCTCGAGCTATTTAGTTTATACGCTTTTAAAACATCGCATGAAAATATATTAAATAAAATGGGGGAATTAACCGCTCCTTCTTGGAGCACGTTTTTTAATGTGTATATTTTGCTACGAACTTCATCAGACAATTGCACGAACATCTTTCTCCCTGCGATCATCGCCCAAATGACTCTAATCAAATGTGATGGGAATTCTTTTTTTATAAGTCTAAAAATGAGTCCCTCTAACCAGACGGAGTCGAAGGCCTTTTCCAAGTCTATAAGGCATGCCGCCACAAAACGTCTCGCACTCAGCGCCTCCCCGATATCCGACGTGAATTTGGTAATTGCGTGCACCGTCGAGCTTTTACTTCTGAACCCGAATTGCTCGAAGGGTATAATCCCTTTTTTGTCCGAGAAACTCGTAATGTTAGTGTTAATTAAACATTCATAAAGTTTACCCAAATTGGGCAAGAGACTTATTGGCCGATAGCTCTCAACTCTTCTGGGGTCCTTATCTTTTTTTAACAACGGGACGACCTTGGCCACCTTCCATTTTTCGGGGAAATGGCTATTATTCAATAGATTGTTGTACAAAATTACTAACCAATTTATGAATTTGTTGGGCAGCTGTTTTATTGCTATATTGGGAATTTTGTCGAATCCCGCGCTTTTCTTATTATTCAGCTTATTAATTATAGTTTTCAATTTTATAAAATTACAAAAAAAGCCATTGTCCCGATCGAATTTTGGATCGATGGCCAGGTTGTCCTTTCCGAACGTTAGAATGGGATCGGCTTGCTGTTCCGCCAATTTACCCTCCGACAAAAATATCTCAAATTTATTTTCCACCAACCTCTCGAGTGCCTCACTATTTGATTTTCTGTTTTTATTATTGACCTCAGAGAGATACCTGGCCATGATGTTTGCTTTATCTATCGGGTTTGAAATCAAAACATCGTTTTCCATTGAAATATTGTTTTTAGCATTCTTTATATCGTGACATAAATTTAAAAACTCTTTTGGAATTAAAAAACTTGGAAGAATGGTTTTTTCGGAGCTGTAAAATGTAGCTTTTAATTGTGGGAAAAGATTGTCATTACTGTGGGGTTTTATATTAGAAATTTTTTTGTGCCAATACTTATTCACTGAATTATCAAAATTGAATTTTAATGATTTTTTAATATTATTTAAAATCTTTTTTATTGAATTTAATGCTCTATCGCTGGCCAGGTATCTATATTTGAGTTTGTGTAAAAAAGATAATAATTTTTTTTTGATGTTTTGTAATTTTTTAATTTTATCATTAAGGTATCTGTCAGTTGAATCTGTTTGACTATATTGAGGGGTCAGTGTATGCAATTTCGATGTAATTGCTTCACTGAGCTTGTCAATGCTGTTATCAATTTCTATATTTGTTAAATTTTTACTATTTGGAATAAAAAGATCTAAATCGTTTAAATTCGATCTGAATTTTTTCCAGTTAGTTTTAGCGAAAATGTACCTCACTGGCGTCCCTTCACACTGTCCTTGTTTGCATGTGTGTTATCTCTACTTATTTTTGTTGTTCTGATGTCTCTACTCGATTTCTCTGCTGCGTTGTCTCCGCTTTCGGTTTCAGCTGCGTTGTCTCTGCGTAACATCTCTGCTGCATTGTCTCCATGATTCAACTCTGCTGCGTTGTCTCCGCACTCATAAGCTCCTGCGTTGTCTCTGCTGATATCGTATTGCTGGTTCATTTTCTTTTTTTTTTTGAGGTTATTTTGCCCTCTTTCCACTCTGGTCTCAATTCATTTTTTAATGTGTCGAACTCCTCCTCCAAGGATTCCAGTTCTTCTCGATTCAAAGGTCTCTTTGTTGCATTTGTTTTCTCTAATACTAGAGGTTCGTTTACATCACTAATTAGTTTCCCTTCTGATATGGTTAATTGGCTTGAGGAATTTCTAATTGGAGAGTTGTTGACATTCATTAATTTTTCTGAGCTTTTATATTCTCTTGTAATTGTCTCGGCTGAGTTACATTCATTTGGTATCGCCGCGTTAATTATTTGTTTGGTTAGTTTGGTCTCTTCGCTTCCAGAATTTTTGTTGACAAATTTGTCCTCAATTATTTTTGCATTAGTTGAGGAATTTAATACTTTATTTTGGTGGCTAATCACCTCTACGTCGATAATATTATTCACCGAGCTCTCGGTTTCGTTATTTTCAGGATCTAAGACATTTTCATTTACATTTACATTTATCAGAATATTATTTGCCTCGTCTTCTTTTGCACAACTCTGGAAGTTTGTGGCGTCTTTTTTTTTTTTTTTTTTTATTTTAGGTATTTTCGGAAGGTGCTCCCTTGCCTCCGTAAATTTTAAATTTTTTAATAGTTGATCAGCTGCTGCTGCTCCCGCCTCTGTGGTCACCAAACCTTTGAGGTTTTTCACTGCCAGTGCCCTTTGCCTTCTATCATTAAGGCTTCTGCCCAATGTTGTATTAAAAGTGGGACGTCCTGTCCCTGTCTGTCTCTGCATTATTTTGTGAATTGATTCAGCGTTAACTTGCACTGCTTCGAGAAATGCGGCTTTTTCGTTAATATGCGCGAAGGTTATGTTGCACTTCAGAACTGTCACTTTCGCTTCTCTATTTAATTTTATTAATGGTGCGTAAGCATGCACCACTGCACTAATCAATAACACTGCACTAAACAGACATATCAAGGTTGAGCACTTTTTAATGGACATAATCGACACTTTTCTCACGTTGTTTCTCGGTTTGTGTGAGGGCGGCCATCTTGGATGTTCGGAATTTCGCAGCCTGAGCACGCTTGTTTTACTTTCTCCTTGTCCGTCTCTCAGATTAAATTTTTCGAAGGTAAAAAATCAATCGAAAGTGATGACTTGGATTTAACTGAAAGCACTACCGCGTCTAAAAAAGCCGATAACTATCTCTATTAATGAATAGCCACGCACGCACGCTACTATGGCTTGCATAAAACTTAAGGACATTCTACTCATCCGCAGTTACCTTTACTATCCAAAGTAGTAAATTTTATTACATTTCTTAGATCAATAAGGAACAATGACATTTTTGCAATTAAGTTAACTATAAAGTTACAGTTAAAAGTAACTAAGATTATCTGTAGATTAAACCATTTTTCTTAGTAAACTTTACTACTTTTCTTAGTTCAGTAAGGAACAATGACATTTTTACAATTAAGTTAACGATAAAGTTACAGGTAAAACTACCCGTGTGGAAAAGCTAAGTGGGGCCAAACTGGCGCCCACTTGGCCCACCTGCCCCAGGTGGGCTCCAACTGGCGCCCACTTAGAAACTGGTAAATACTGGGAACTTTTCTACACGAGTAACTAAGATTATCTCTAGATTTAACCAATTTTCTTATTAAATTTTACTATTTAAACTAGTAAAATTAAATCACTGTATTTTACAACTTAGTAAATTTTGTTGCAACTACAATTCTTAGTAGGTTTTACTACATTGATTAATTTACAACAAGTCTGTTAATTTTACTAGTCGCGATATAGTTATTATACTATACATTATACAGTAGCACTTATCATTTTTCTGTCCTCAATTTTACTACTAATTTTGTAATTCAAAGTAACTACGAACGATATTTAATTTTACTAAGAATTTTTAACTACATAAAAATGGTAATTTTAGCTAGGTAACAACAGTTGAATTAATTACAAATGTAATAGGTTTAACTAATTTTCACTCTACTAAGGGACTGTAGTAAGATTTACCACAAGAATTTTTTTCAATGTGCACCATAAAATGTGATGTTATCGTTAGAGAATTTAATATATCGATATTTTTCGATATCTTATTACTTTTTACTGTTAAGCTATTCAATAAAAGTTTTTAAAAATTTTATTTCTTGATAAATAGAGTAAAATAATTAAAAAATTAGTTTAGGAATTGTTTTACGATGTTTATTTTTTATTTACTACATTTTTCAGAGATTCTTAAGAAAGTATCCATCTTGGGGACACTTTTTTTTAAATCGAAAATTTTAACAATAAGAAAAAATGCTTTAAAAAATGTTTATGTTCAAAATAAAATTTTATCTCTGTGGCCATAAGTTACCTAATAAATTGTACTTTCATCCGATATAAAACATGTTAATATATCTTATTCAGTTTTGATACTAGAACATTAAATCAAAACTATGTCCATCTTGGGGCCCTCTCCCCTATCTATGTCGAACTATTTGTTTTTTAGATATTAGCAAAAAAAAATTGTTTTTAATTTTTAATCAATAAAATATATAGATAGTTATGGTTATAATTGAGTAGGTACCTTTAAAAGCATTTAATTTTTGTCTGATAGGATAGACTACAAATTAAGGTAGTAGCCTAGTGTAACGCTCGAAATTTCGATGCTTCTTCACGAATTGTTTTTAAGTGGGTAAATAAAATGCGATCGTTACGAAATTTGGATATGTTTTTATTGACGCCCTGAACTAGATAAAAACAATTTCTTGTGCAATAATTTACGTTAATTTGTTAATAATTTTTAACGTCGAAGTTGACTTCCTCTGAAAAAGACAGAAATTTTTCGGTCCACGCCAGGGCCTTTCTCAGGCACCTGAAATAAAAAAGTCAAAGACATTATTTTTCTACAGACATAAATCTAAGTCTGAAACCAATAAAACATTACATTTTTTTATAATAAATTCTGTTTTTTAAACAATTTATGATGAGAAAAAAGACGGGTTTCAAAAAAAAAAATTCACAAGTCCGCCATTTTGTTTTTTTATTTAAAAATGTGAATTTTATTGGTTCCAGACTTAGATTTATGTCTGTAGAAAAATAATGTCGTAGATTTTTTATTTCAGGTGACTGACAAAGGCTCTGGAGTGTACCGAAAAATTTCGATTTTTATTCGAAGAAGTCGACTTTGACGTTAAAAATTATTAACAAATTAACGTAAATTATTGCACAAGAAAATTGTTTTATATAGTTCAAGGCGTCAATAAAAACGTATCCAAATTTCGTAACGATCGCATTTTATTTACCAGCTTAAAAAAATTCGTGAAGAAGCATCGAAATTTCGGGGGTTACACTGGGCTACTACCTTAAAAAAAGTCAGCAGCTATTATGAAACTCAAGATATACACTGAGAAAAATGGATGTTTAGAATTAGATGTTTAAAACAAGATAGTTACGCTTAACCTCTAAATAATAAAGGTTAACATATAAGATATTAAATTTTAACATTTAGATATTAAAGTTTAATATGTAGATGTTAACCCTGAACATATAGATAACTGTCCCTATGTTAAATAATAAATATGTTAAGCGTTAACATCCAGATGTTAAGGGTAAACATCCATTTTTCTCAGTGTACATACAAATGTGATGTTCACAAACACACACACATAATGTAATTTCCGAAAAATATGATTTTTTAATTCCTGAGGTCATAAAATATCACAATCTGTCAAAAAAAAGTTTAAAAAAATTTTAAAAACAAATCATGACCAAAAAAGTGTTTTCTTTTTTTCCGGAACACTGTATACGGTAGTGTATTCTACTTATTTTTCTCCGCTGAATCCAAATCCGGAGTTAGAATAACCAGATTGGCTAAAACTTTTGAGATAATCTTAAAAAACTGCTCAAAAACACGATAAAAACAAAAACAAATTTTTCCGGAACACTACAGTGTGTTCCTCCGTATTTTCTTTTCTAAATCTAAATCCAACGTCATAATGATCAGATTAGCTAAGATTTTTTAGATAATCTCAAACAATTTTTTCGTGTTTTTCAGCAGTCTTTGATTTTCTAAAAAAATTAATCCAATCTGGTTATTCTGATTTTGGATTCGAATTCAGCAGATAAAAATACTTAGGAATACACTAACATATTGTCCCGGACAAAAAAATTTGTTGAGGTTTTTTCGGGTTTTTGAACAATTTTGTAAGATTATCTCACAAATTTTAGCCAAACTGGTTATTCTGATTTCTGATTCGGATTCAGCAAAAAAAAAATACGTAGGAATACACTAGTCTAGTATCTAGGACAAAAAAAAATTTTTGTGGGTCAGTCTTAGTCTTGAATCAAGAATGTGTACCCTGATTAAAGATAATTATTCTTGAACTTAATATAATTTATTCTTGATCCAATAATAATTATTTTTGATCCAGGCATATAGTCCAAGCATATGTTTATCCTTGGTAGAAGAAATTTTTTCTCTCAGTACATCTATAAAATATTACAGTCTGAACTTTACTTAGATAATAAAACGTATTGGCCCAACCCAAGAAATTTGAACATGTTTTTGTACATCTTAGGGGCCGTCCATAAATTACGTAAGACGTTTTTCGGTAATTTGAACCCCCTCCCCCATGTAAGATTTTTTACATACATTAGCGCCATTTTTTTTATTGGTCATAAGATTTGCTGGACTTCCCCCTTCTCCCCTAAAAGCCTTACGTAATTTATGGATGGCCCCTTATTCAAGAAGCAGTCCATGTTCCAATTTTTTGGATTGAGCCCCTCTGTTTTCTCATCCAAGTTTAATTAAGCAGTCTCAACACATGTTGCGCCAGTCCTTGCAAATATCCTGTCAGCAGATCTTTTGGTTCATTTTCAAAGAATATGTTTCTTTGACTGATACTGGAGATCACCTATGCATTATCTACGAAAGAGATCCAATAAATTTAAAATAATAAAACATAAACCCTGTAAACGATTGAAACAGTTGATCCCTTCACTACTCTTTTTCATAAAATAATCCTAATACTAATAAGAGAGCAAAAAGTAAACGAATTTATATCTGCTTGCAGCTCTAGACTTAACCATATTTAATTATAAACAGAAATATTTTTTTCTAATTCTGTAACCCTCTGCTTACTGAAACAACTGTCATCATCTAAAAATATTTAATGATACTCTTACTGGTATGGCTATAGAAAGAAATCACCATAATTATAAGTTAATTCTCTTCCCAGTAAAATAGAAGTTTTCGTGAACGCAGTTTGGATTATTGAGTAAGCTGTTTGCTCAATTGCGTCCTAAAAACATTTGGACAGTTGGGCTGGTTGCTAGTTTGCAGAACAGCTAACTAGCAGAATAGACTTAGCCAATTAAAATTTTGTCTTTAGCGGTAGAGTAACATTTGTCGCAAGAGACTAGATTTTGATTAGCTAAGTCTATTCTACTAGTCTGCTGTTCTGCTCCCTGTGTCTAAATAAATCACGACTTTTCTGAAATGTTATTTATTCTTAATATTTAATATAGGTATTATTATTATCTATTTTTTGCATTTTTCCATAATTTAACGTTTCTTAATGTTCCTTTAACAGTTAAGTCGCTTTTCTCTAGTTTTGAGCTCGAAATACCTTCTGGATGATTGGGTATAATGCATTGGATGATCCAAATTGCGTTCTCAAAAATTTCTTTTTTACTGGGTTAACACTAAAATCTCCACCAAGGAGACTGATTGGGGGTTGTATATCTACTCGATGGATGAAGATCAACACTTTTGAAAACCTTAATAAAGTCGTGTGAAGAAGGGAGAACGTTTTTTTACCCACTTTCGACAAAGACATTCTCTGACTGCCAACTCCTTTCTTCAGTCTCTTTACTTCCTCGTTACCAAAAACTGGAATCAAATTCCCATGTGGTTCCGAGATTTTTCCTGCTTAGATTATTTTTTAATTCCTGTACATGATTTCTTGTTTCCTGAATTCTTCTTATTTTAACTGACACATCAAGAAAAAATTTCATACATTCCAGCACATTTCTAACACACTGAACAGCCTGGAAAAATAATAGGGAAGTAACTCGAACAATGTCTCTTTGACAAAGACTCTATATAAGTGTAATATAACATTGAAACATGAAGAATTTTACTTTATTTACACTGACAAGTAACACTACCAAAGTGCCATACGCCGATTTTTTTTAAACTTGGCACACAAGTAAAACATCGAAAAATATTTGACACCTATTTTTTTATATCGGCCCGTTTTGAGTTTTAAGGGTAGAAAACACCCTTAATTGAATTTAAGGGATGAAACCAGTATATGTTAAAACTTACTAGATTGTCATAAAATTTATTACTTGGGGGTTTTTGGGGTCGCTGATTACGAATCCGATGTTAGTTTTTAAAAATTCAAAATGGCGGACACAAGATGGTGTCCGATAAAATGAAAAATCAATTGTAGTTGCTTGAAACTTATTACTCGGGGGTTTCAGGGTCGCTGATTACGAATCCGGTGCTAGTTTTTGAAAATTCCAAAACTAACACCAGATTCGTAATCACACTCTGGTTTCATCCCCTAAATTCAATTAAGGGTGTTTTCTACCCTTAAAACTCAAAACGGTCCGATATAAAAAAATAGGTGTCAAATATTTTTCGATGTTTTACTTGTGTGTCAAGTTTAAAAAAAATCGGCGTATGGCACTTGGGTAGTGTTACTTGTGAGAGAAAAGTTTTCTTGTGCCAATGCAAAAATGCATTGGATCAAGCATGAATTATGCTTATAATCGGTCCTAGTATAAAATATTACAGACTCAAGAATTTGAGGTTGTCATACTGTTTTGCGCATGACAGAAGCAGACCAGAGTTTACGATAAATATCTTATTCTTGGAACAAGCATAAAAACGATTTCTTTCAATGCAATCAATGTAAACATATTTTTATTCTTCTTAAAAGAAATCTTTTTTCATAAAAATGTCTTTTCACGTGAGATAATATATCAGAATATAGTCGACGTTGTAGAGGTACCCCTATCCACTCTGAATCAAATAATTACGCAATCTCAAAATTCGTCGAAACTTTTAGAATAAAAATTTTTATCTCTGCGAAAGGCGATCGATCCCAGAATAAAAATTCATCGATCGAAGCGTGTTTTTTTCACCCCGTGAAATACAACGCACTCACTGTCTCCATGACAACATCCAGGACTGACCCATAGCAAAATTAACCCTATTCCCCCAAAAATAAATTGAGAGTCCGAATCTAAATTTTGCAACATTTTGTTAGATTAAATTCCTATCACAATATTATGTGTTGGCAGTATTTAATTTTATAAAAATTGGTTCAATTCGATATCACAGACTTTTGAAATTAATAATAAATTTTCATTTTTAGATAAATGAAAGAAGTCCATTACTCGGTCCACCAGAACAAAATATGGCAGAAAAAGTAGGCATATCGCAACAGACTCTCGTATCGAATAATGGTCTCGATACATCTGCCCGCAAGTTTCCACAATATGCAGCTGGACTTGCTTCAACTCTTGGAGCCTTGGCAGCAGGAATGGTACTAGCGTGGACCTCACCTGCTGGTATATACGTTGATTCCAAGACAAAATTAACAAAATTAGCCGATGAGTATAAAATACCAATATCAAGTGACGAATTCTCTTGGATTGGATCACTGACAACGCTCGGCGCAGCAACGATTTGCGTTCCCATTGGGATCTTATCAGACATAATAGGAAGGAAAAATTCTATGTTAATTCTTGTAGTTCCTTTTACGATTGGATGGGGTATTATAATTTGGGCGAATTCGGTTGAAATGTTTTATATTGGACGATTTATAACCGGTCTCAGTGGCGGTGCATTTTGTGTAACAGCACCAATGTACACAGCAGAGATAGGTGAAAGTCAAATCCGTGGCCAACTTGGATCTTATTTCCAATTAATGTTAACAGCCGGAATTCTCCTTACTTATGTTTTAGGAAAAGCTGTGACTATATTTGAATTATCTATAATTAGTGCTATCGTACCAATTGTTTTTTTTATTGTGTTCTTCTTTATGCCAGAATCACCAACATATTATCTGATGAAAGGAAATGTAGATGCCGCACGATCTAGTTTGACTAAACTTCGCGGACCTGACTATAATGTAGAACCAGAATTGTTACTTCAACAAGAAACACTAGAAGATTTAAGTAGAAATAGAGTACCATTTCTTGTAGCGATTCGATCCAAAGCAGCTATTAAAGGTCTTATAATTGCTTTTGGATTAATGTTTTTCCAACAACTTAGTGGAGTAAATGCAATCATTTTTTATGCTGCAAACATTTTTGCGAATACTGGGAGTACTTTGTCCTCTGAAGATTGTACAATTATTCTAGGAGTAATACAGTGTGCTTCAGTATTTGTGAGTGCAATGATTGTTGATAAGTTAGGACGGAGAATTTTACTTCTCATATCTGAAGTCGCCATGTTCTCAACAACTCTAATTGTTGGCGTTTATTTTTATATGCAAGAGCAAAAAATGGATGTGTCTTCTATTGGATGGTTACCGCTAACAAGTGTTTGTTTATTTATTATTCTCTTTTCACTTGGCTTTGGACCCATTCCATGGATGATGATGGGCGAATTATTTTCGTTACAAATTAAAGGAATGGCTGGAAGTGCTGCGTGTCTATTTAACTGGCTAATGGCTTTTATAGTAACAAAATTTTTCAATGATTTAACAGTAACATTTGGAAATAGCGTAACTTTTTGGATATTTTCAGTAATATGTGCAATTGGTTTTAGTTTTGTTCTTTTAATAGTACCGGAAACTAAAGGTAAAACTTTGCAAGAAATTCAATTAGAATTAGAGGGTAACTAGCAATTAAATTGAACATTTGTCAAGAAATTTTAAGGAATTATGTTTTTAATTAACATTGTAAAAAAAGATATTTTTTTACTGTAATTAAAAAAAAATTAGTTAGGGCACGATCACCTGTTTTTATAAATATTAAATAATTTAGACCGCATGTTTCAGTAATTTTAGATTATTTGTATTTATTTCAAAGTTTTTAAACTACAGTCAACCTTCCATTCCGCGGACTTCTAGTCGTCGGTAACTCAGTAGGGAAGCGTAGAACGGTCTATATTGGTAAGAGTTATGACTCCGTGCGTGTGTGTGCGCACCATTGAATTCAGGGCCACTAATAGCATTTTAATGACCTTCTCTTTCACGGACACGTCAAATTGCTGTCCGCGGAATGGAAGGTTGACTGTATGTACTTTGAACAAAGTATAGAAAATTGTAATCTTAAACATGTTTTGCGTTTACTGAAGTACAGTAGGACGTCTCTTAACTTAAATTTTCTTATCTGAAATGTCAGGACCGTCAATTTAAACAAAATTATGGGTGTCTTGTCTTTTTTCTTTTGTTTACAAAAATTTTAAAAATAATAACCTAGCATGAAAAATTATTCTTACGATTTTTAATTTACCACTTGTTGAGAGTAATCTTCTTCTTGAAACTAATATAAAAAACAAAAGTATTATATTCCTTAATACTTTTTTTCTTTATATTTTTTCAGGGTATAAAACCTTATTTTAAAAATCAGTAGAAAAGAAAATATCCAAGACTACAAAAATATAAACATAAATATGTCATTAAAAATAAACTGCACTTAACTTCATGCAAAAGAAAAGAAAAAAAAATTTTAAATTTGATTTTTCACAATGACCAAAAAAAAAATTTGCACTGGCATTTAATTTATTCGCCCCTGAATCATATGACATATGACGATTTTAATTGACTGTTCTCTTAACTTAAAACTTGTACCACCGTTTAAGATAAGAGACGTCCTACTGTATACAGAAGTGACACTTTCGAATTATTATGCTTTAATTATATTTTTGAATATTAAAGTAATCAGTAACGTTAAACTATTTAAATGTTACTTAATTCAAGATGTTATGAAGTACGCGAACAAGTATTTATATAAGAGATTGCATTTGACTGAATGGTATAGCAACAGACAGTTTTAAACTGTGTCTACTTAAGTGATATAGCTTCCAATACGCTTCTAAAAAAGCTCAAATGTAATAACTTCCCTATTGGAAGAGATAAACTAAAATTAGTCAAAACGTTCTAATTTATTTGAATTGTACTCCTACTTTATCCCATTTCACTATTTTTCTCTCCTCTTTGTTTCTCAAAGTAATTTTATGTTCAAAAAAAGCATCTTAAACTTCAAAGAAATCTCTTTCTAGAAAGACATTTCCCAATCTTCAAAGCAGTTAATATTATTTTTATTCCAGATTTTCTGGCTATCTTCTATCTTTGGATTATTCTATTTAAAAAATAGCAAAAATCTTCTAAAAACTAAATTTTAAAATATTTCTGATTTTTTAAAAGTCACTAACTTTTGATAAGGTCTTTTAAGAAAATTTATAAGAAGTCAATCGATGTGTTTTTTATTTATTTACCAAATTGGATATGATCACGAACTAATTTATTATTAATATACAAAGCAATTTCTGTTGTTTTATAAACTTTGAGAGAAACAAAGGGTTAAATTTTGGGTCAGAAAAATCTACCAATGAGAAAGTTGTGTAAGAGTATGTAGGCAAAATCAAAGAAAACCTTAAATAAAGTATCAAGGATGCAAGTATTTGAAAAGAATAAATTTTCTACATGATTGAACTACAACATTATATAGTAAAATAATTGATATATTTATAAAAAGAACAGAAAAAGTATGGTTTTCATTATAAACTGAATACAGTAACATTACGTAACTTATTAATTACGCTTCTTTATCCACTAAACAGCGTAGTCTTATTTTACCAAAAAACTTAAATATCATCTTTTATAAACTTTGTAACAGTTTTTTTCTCTAGTAACTATAACATATTTTTACCAATTGTTTCATGAATATAACAAACACTAAAAAAAAACTATCAAAACTAATCACTTATTTTTTTCATTTTCAACCATCTCTGTAAATACATAATTATAAGCATTCACGGGTGTGAGAATATACACGTATATAATATTTATTATTTTAGTCTTATACATGTGACGCGCTCCGAAGAAAAGTACCTTAGAAACAAAACGGTAATTTTACAGAAGAAGAACCTGCTGATGTTTGAATTGTCTTAACTTGAAAAATATTTAATAAAAACATTTTCTGATATCAGATAATGAATAAGGAACCTTTAATGAATTTAATTCAATCATAATCTAAGGTACCTTTCTTCGGAGAGCGTCACATATTTTCACTGACCTATAAAATAAGCATTTTTAGATGTATAATACGTAGTGAATATTACATAATGTACCATATGTAGTTTTTTTCTTGTTATACAAGAAGATAAGTAGTATTGAGAATAATAGTTTTAAATTTATAATATTAGAAATAGTTTAATATTTTTAAAGAAATGAATGAATAAAAAATAAGTTTTTAGTATATTAATTTTATACTAATCTTCTTTCATTTCTTCAATCGAGCACTAATTATACTGATTTTGTTTTTCTCTTCGACGAGTAATCTGGTTAACCTAGCGACGATGAAAAAACTTTGTAGTTCCACGTCCAACGCCCATGGCACTGACTACGGATACCGAGTCATCTATTATTGAACCACTTTCAGAGGGTTCAGCCATTCTTGCTGAGCGAGCTTGAAAACCTTTTGGAGATCTACTTCCCGAATTGATCACGGATACTGAATCATCTATAAGAGAACCGCTCTCTGAGGGTGTAGCTATTCTTCCTGGGCGAGATCGAAAAGCTTTTGTAGTTCCACGTCCCATCCCCATAGCACTGACTACAGATGCCGAATCGTCTATTACTGAACCACTTTCGGAGGGTTCAATCATTATTGCTGCAGAAAACCCTCGAGGAGGTCTTATGTGCTTAACAAATCTATTTGAAAACAAATAAAAACATACTTCATGTTATTTATAATGTTAAATGTGTTTTATGTAAATGTTTTGTTTTGATAATATAAAGAGAATAATGTAAATGTAAACATAATCAAACGTTGGACTTGGTTACGGGAAGTGTAAGTAAATAGATAAGTGCGAGACATATCTGCCAAAAAAAAAACAATTATTGTGATATTAAATTGTGAAAAAGAAAAGTACACCAGAACTCCAATTATTCGGACGGAACGAGGGGAAAGCGGAGTAATTGAACTTGACTCTCGCAATTCATAAGCGCGCCTATTGGTAGATTCTTTTATCCCATTGCTATTTCATTTTTCCAAAGATGCATAAGTGACTTCCTGTCAATTTGGACACATGCCCAAGCTCTCTAAATTATTACAGTCCTAGTGTATTAAATAGATTCAGAGGTTAAAGATAAATGCAAGATTTAAGTTAGTGTGTGAATTAAAATAGAAAATATATATATATATAAGTTTTGGATATAAGTTTTCCCGCTCAGATTTTTTAAATTTTGCACATAAGTTCTTGTTTCCTCATCTCTTCTTTTTAATGAAAATGTTGAAGAGATACAAAAAACTAACCTGAAGACAGCAAAGGCAGAGAAATCAAAGATAGTTATTTTATCAAAAGAAGTAAGTATGTGTAAAAAATTAGGAAAACTGGAGAATGAGATAAGTAATTGTAAGAAAGTGAAGAAAAATAAATTATATGATTGATTACGATTATGTGTCGATTCAGGGTGAAAGGGACCTTAGCTGCAAAGCATTCGATTTTTAATTTTTATTATGAATCGATAGAATTTGAGTTCCTCTTTCACATACAGTAATCAAAACTTGTATATGTCTATTAGTTTTTCTGTTATTAGCGATGAAACATAGGCATAACCTAACAATAACATAGGCAGGCACAAGTTCAAACTCCCTTTCCGTAAAATTCAAAATATTTGATTTTTGATTGTTATTATGAATCGATAGAATTTGAGTTGCTTTTTCGCATATATAAATCAAAACTTGTTTATGTTTATTAGTTTTTGTGTTATTAGAGGTGAACAGGCCCCTGAAACTCTCGAGTTGAGAAAGACAGAAGTGTTGACTAAGCGAAACTATGGCGCTGCATGTCAGTTGGGCTGACTCGAGCTGACAATGGCTGTCAAACAGTAAACAAATCGTGAAAAATACTGTTTATTTTAAATTGTATTTATTTTAACTGATATTTTCTGAAGTATATTAAAAATATTGAGAATTTTTAAACAAATGGAATAAGAGATTTTATTTAAAATAAGTGCGAAATGCAAAGGTTTTGAATTCAATTCCGGCTGTGATAGTTGCGGGAAAAAGTGAATTTCTTTTTAGTTCCAAAAGATCCAGAAGTAATTAAAAAAAAAAAAGATCATGATTTTTTTAAAAAATCAACAAAATCGGATTTATTTGATTTAAATGAAAAATTGATTTTTTTTAATACAATCAGTATATAAAATCTCCAAATGTTTATTTGTAAGTAGTTTATTTTTCAAACTGAGAACATTTATAAGAAATAATAAATAATAAAACATTTTATCAAAATCATATAAACTACTTATGTCGAATAAATGAGAAAATTTAAAAAAATATTTTCTAATTCATATAAAAAGCAACGAAAAAATAATTAATTGTAAAAAAAACGTAAAAATATAAGAAAACAGTCTAATAAAAAAATGAGAAAATTCTTATAAATAAAAAATGTTATGAACATTATTAAAGAAATGAAGAAAAAATTAAAAAACAACACATCAATGAAACAGTGACATAGAAATATAAAAAAAAGTAGAAACTCTTTTCAAAAAAATTGAACTATTTACGGACATCTTTTTTTAAATTAAAAAAATAAATATGTAGATAATTAAAAAATATTACTAAAGAGAATCAAATTTTAAAATTAGGAAAATTAGAGAATTATTTCACAAATCGAAGAAAAAAAAATTAATAAAAATTAAAAAAAAAACAATTCTATGAAATAGAAGAACGATATTAAAATGAGAATATTTAGTTCAAGCTTCAATTTACAAAACATAAAATACAGGAATAAAAGTCTGCAAAAAAGTAGAAAATTGGGAAATTTAATAAATGATAGTAGCATCGAACAATAAAAAAAAGCTAAAAAATTTAAATGAAGGAAAAATGTTTCTAAGAAATGGAAAAATGATGACAAAAATTAAAAAATTAATTAAAACGCAAGAAAGAACTACAAAAATAGAGAAACGTCAAAAAAATTAAATAAATAGGAAGAAAATAGAGTAATATGATAATGATGGCGATGTAATAATGATAAATTCATCAAACCAAATAAAATATAGTAATGTTCTTTTCCTTAATCTAACTAACTGCAAAAAAAGTAAAAAGTAGAAAAAATAATAAAAGTTGGTTAGAATCTACTAAAAATTAGAAATTATAAAAATAAAATAAAAGAATGTATTGTTACGTTTTGATGTACAAAAACCCTTACAATATTCCCTAGTTCCTCCTTTTAAATCAATTTCAATTAAGAACTTGATTTGGGATGAGGATTAAGTCAATGAGAGTACTAAAGTTTATTGTAGAATATTTATTTATGAGGTTATTATAATGAGTAGAGAGATTTATAAAAATGATTTTATAAATTGAGTCTTACTTTCGAAGATGGAAAGATTGATGTTTTACTCGCAGATTTGTAGAAGGCAAGCGATGAAATAGTATTAGCCTTGTAGTAGATTAGCCGTTGAGTGAACAGACGAGGATCCTAATCTTAGACGTCGATGCAGGTGAATTTTGTAGAAAATAGAAACTTCTTGCAGGAGACTTTTAGTTTGTTTTTCTCACAAAACGGTGTGAATTTCCGTTATTTTGTAGAGTGACAACTTGGACCGAATAGAATTATCACTTATTAAAAGCAATACGTTACTATGCAGTAAGACTGTAATACTGCAAGTAATTTGAGTAGTTGAATGTGAATAACTACTGACTAGATGGTAAGACTGTGTATTATCAAGTTTGTAAAACTTTGAACTGCACTAGTCAACCTGATGCTCCAATTTATATTGGAAAATTGGGAATGCTCATGGCTGCCTAGAAAAAAGATGTCCGCTTCAAAAAAAGATGGACGCTTAGGAAAAAGATGGCCGTCCTAGCTTCACCTTCCTCTTCCTTCCCCTGCATGAATTCTAGGTTGTAATACTCCGCATTAAAGTGAAAGTATATCGTAGTTCTTGAAATTTGGAAAATGTTTGTCTTTGCTTGTCTCTTCTCCCCGTTCCCTTTACAGGTGTCTAGACTTGTAGTACCCTCCACCAAGAGGTAGCTGTCCTAGACTTGCGTTTGTCTTATGTTAACATAATCTCTTCCTTCCTCAAACGTTTTCAATTTTAAAATCACATCTACTCTTGTCTAATATTCGTATACAATATTAACCAAAATGATATACAATGATAAGAATTCTTATATCTATAAGAATTGAATAATAACAATGTATATAACAATATATAAAGTATATATATAGGTTACGAACGTAACAGTATATATACAAACAGAAATTAAAAAATCCTTTAAGAATAAAAAAGTTTAGGTATATTAAACCAAAAATATTTTTATAATATTACACTTAAAACAAGCCAGCAATAAATTTAGAAAAATAAAGAAAATCTGAAAATTTTATGAAAGAATAAGTAATTTTGCGAAAAATCTCGCAAAAATAGGCTAGATGAGAAAATTAATTTAATAAATTTACAAAAAAATGAGCGTATTTATTTTTACTAATATGGAAATACTTAATTATGAAGGTCTACAAAATAAAAAATTTAGTGAATGTTATAATAACAAAATTGTGTAAAATAATATTAAATAATTTTCATAAAATTAAGAAAAATAAAGAAAATCCTAAAATAAAAAGACAAAAAGAAAAAAAAATCGAAAGCAAAAGAAGAAAAATCTTAAAATTTTGTAAAAATAAGAAATTATAAGACAAAAATTAAACAGTTTCAAAAAAGTGAAATTTCTTAGAAATATTGTAAGAATTAAAAAAAAAGGATTATTGTGAATTTGAAAAATAATTAATATTATTTTCAGGGCTATTCTTGAATTAAATCACTTTGATTTAAATCACGATTTAAATCATTGGAAAATGTGCATTAAAATTATGATTTAAATAAAAAAAACTTAACAATTCTCCAGATGCCTAATACTACATGTGAAAAATCGCAAACATTAAAAAAAAGCACAGAAATTTGTGGATAAATCCTGAAAATTTCAATTTTAATATTTTAATCTCTATAAAATTTAAAAAATTGTGCTAATACAGATGGTCAAAATACCTACGATTTACAAATTTTTGGTATGATAGCAAAAAATAGTATTTCATTTTTATATCTTTAAGTCATTATAATTATATAAATTCCAAACGTCAATTAAGTCATATTCCAATTGGTTCCAACTTTTAAATTTCAATTAATTGAAATTTAAGTGCATAGGTACTATTAATTAATGCTAAATAATTAAATAATATTAATTATTTTTCATATTCACAATCACCTTTTTTTTTAATATTCTTACAAGATTTATAAGAGATTTCATTTTTTCGAAACTGTTTAATTTTTATCTTAATAAATTCTTATTTTTACAAAATTTAAAAGTTTTTTCTTCTTTTCCTTTTGATTTCTTTTTTTTTTTTTTTTTTTTTTGTAAAAAACATCTTTTTTCACATCTTGTCTATATTTTGCGAGATTTTTTGCTAACTTACTTATTCTTCCATAAAGTTTTCAGATTTTCTTTATTTTTCTAAATTTATTATTGAACTTATTTTAAGTGTAATATTATAAAAATGTGTTTGGTTTAATTTGCTTAAACCTTTTTATTTTTAAAGGATTTTTAAGTTTCTTTTGTGAACTTTCTTTTTATTTATCTTGATATATTTATTTTTGTACTTTTTACATTGATTGATTGATTACTTTCATTTTATTCATTGTTATTCCCGCGCGTATAATAATTTTAAATTAATTGTGTAGTAAAGAGTATTGTTTTATTATTGCTGATATATTAAATATTTTAATCTTTTTTAAGGTTTTTTTTCTTTGCTTATATCTTTAATAATTTTATTTTGTCATTCAACAAAAATAAATGGAATAAAATAGTTCTTAATAAGATAAAATTAATTTTTTGTGAGTTACGCAAGGCCATAATTTAAATCTCAGCCCAACTGACAAGCAGCGCCGCGGTGGCCTTAGTCAACTCTCAGTACCACTTAAGCCCATGAAAAATAGAACGACATTCAGGGGCCTGGAGGTGAAACATAGGCATAACCTAACAGTAATATAGGAAGGCTCAACTTCAAACGCCGCGCCCGTACGCGTAAAATTCATTTCTGCAGCTAAGGTCCCTTTCACCCTGAATCGGCACATGATTGATAGTTCCCTAAAAATTAAAAAAAAAACTATAAATTAAGTTAAAACAAAAACATAAAGGAAATGAGAATCATGCAATAAGATGAGAGATAGCGACACACATTTTTAAAAAAAATTAATAGTGGTATAACAAGTATAGTCCTTATTAAAATTGCGGAATTAAACCGAAGCAGTCTGGTTTACGATCAGGTTTTATGATCCGTAATAAGCCTACTCAATCCAAAACTAACGCTGCTTATGTAACTATTTAGAGTTTATCGAATAACATATTGCGTCATTTAGATCTAATTGTAAGTTTGATTAGCTAACATATTCACCGTAACCTATTTTATTAATTTAGTCTATGATTTAGTCAGTACCTATTAGATATTAACCACGATAACCATTTTTCTATAATTTTATATTACATTAACTAAATTACTCACAAAAACCTTTAATGGTCCATAAGGTCCACAGGTATGTGTTAATAAGTAAATAAATCAATTAGGTCTGATTTCTCCAAAACGCTGTTGATAGAACTTGCAGTGGTCGGAAATTTAATGATTGAGATAAAAAACGAGGTCTGTCAATGTAGTTTTAAAGGGAATTACAGTATGTCTCTAATTTATAGAATGTTAAAAAAAGTGCGACTTAAAAATAAGAGCAAATTTACACAATTTATAAAATTTATAAAAAAAATTACATAATGAGAAAAAAGAAAAAATAAGAGGTAATTTTAAGATGGGTGAAAACTATAAGGTTGATCTGAAACGGCTATTGAAATTGGGTCAAGGTAGGATACTTTTTGATAGAATTTAGAGAAGGTGGAAGAAAAAGATAAATTAAAAAATCGAACTTAATTTTTTTTAAAATAACATTTTGGAAAATATATACGATAGATTGTAAATTTTGGAGAACAAAATTATTAAGAAATAAGAAAATCTGAAAAGTAAAAATAAAATAAAAGGATAATTTACTTAAAAAAATATTGAAAATAAGCTGATTTGAATTTATAAAAAATGAATTTTAAATTAATTTGTATGAGCAGAATGTATGTCTTCATGAAACTCATGAATTCGTTACAATTTGTTAGTTTAATCTTCCCCTGTTAAACTGTTGGAATATAAGAAGGACGTAAACCCCACCACTTACATAACAGCTATATATATCTCCCATTTGCGTCCCAACACGACAGTCCGACGGTGTTAAATTAACAGTAATCAATGTTTTTCTTATTAATGTCAATTTTTAACAACTTCAAAAGAAGAGTAATTCCATTTAATTAATTAACAACAATTTTTACGTAATATTACAGAACCCAAAACGTAAGGGTGAGAATATTTGTTGTAGATATTAAAATAGTATTTACCTTTCGTGTTTGTTAAAATGTAAAGAAGAATCAATAGAACGTGAGCCACTGAAAACTGAATCACAATCATCTTCCCAAGTTTCATTCAGATCAACATCAGTGTCTATATCAGATGTCGGACATAATTTGATAGAGCCACAATTACTGAACTCTGTAAATTTCAAGATATATACACATTAGTAATTAAATAGTTCTAGTATTCGAAATCAGTTTATAATAAAACTATTTAATTAGTAATTGAATTCTTTTTTCTATATTTAAGACATTTAATTAAATTTGTGTGTGAAATTAAAACCTTAAATAGAATTTTAAAATGTTGGAGTGGAGTGCGCATGCCCTGCGAGAACGTGAATATTTGGCGCTTAGTTTGTTAACAATTTTTAATTGAAAGAAAAGGGCGGTCGAGCCGCTTAATTGTCAGGGTTGGTGTAAAAGATCTACAAATCTCTTGTCAACTCAAGAGAGTGGATGTAAAAAGATCTAAGGGTGAAACTAATTATATGAGAAATCGGACGATCGTATCCACGTGTTTTGAACAAAATGCTAACTTGAGAACTTTTATGTTTTTAATTAAAGTTGTATTTTTCTTATTTTAAATAAATAACTATTTTTAAATACAACATTTGGTATATTATTCTATATAATATTCTACATTAAATTTTGTTAAAAAGTACAAAAAAATAATAAATAGATTCAACATAGATTTTAGGGGATTAAAAGGGTAAACTTCACTTTAACAGACTTTTTAATAAAACTTTTTTTTTTAAGAAAAAATTTTGTTTACAGTAGAAATATTTATCCTGTTTTACAATATGTTGTAAATTATAATAAACTTACTTTGATACAGCTCAGGTTGCAAGTGTCGTCTCATTGGGCACTTTTCAACATGTTCTGCCATTTCCTCTTTTGCGAAACGATGAGTAGCATTGAAAGGACAGATTTCTCTAAATTTTTCTGGAAAATTCTGTAATAAAAGGATAAAGTAAATTTAGAAAATTCCATTGTTTACTGTAAAAGTTAAATTAAAAATCGTAATTACACCCAGTTACTTCCCAGCAGCGGCGTAGCCAGGGAGGCTATTCCGCCCCGGATGGCACTCCAAATTGTGTGTAAAAGGGGAGACACTCACAATAATGGAGGTGATACTTTTTAGAATTGTACTGTGACGCCGTCCCGGTGTCACTCGGCCTAGCTACGCCTCTGCTTGCCAGGGTTGATATTATTATTTTATTGCAATTTTCCCTAATTTCCAGAGAAGTTTTTTTCTTTTTCCCTGACTTCTTGTTGTTTTTTTAGAAATTTTTAAAATATGACGTCAAAAATTTATTTAATAAATTTTTATATTCAGTAAATATAAAAAAAAATGTAATTTTTCAAGATGGTGCAGACTCATCAAACCGATTTCTCCGCTCTCGCTTTTCAGCCCCCATCATTAAACCTAATGCACTTTACTACTCATTATTAGAGTTAATTAAGTAAGACAAGAGGAAATTGAGACTGTCATTGAAAATCAACAATTTGATGATCTAATTCTGTATGATGAATTTATGTATATATGAGTTGTATGTTCTCTTATGTATTGATGTAAAAATGATAGACAACATATACTGATATCATTCTGAAAATTGAAATTCTCTATCATGTAGAAATTCGGAATAGTTTTAAAATCGTTAAAAGAAACATTTACTTGCGTTTATTGATTTTAAAGGACGACCACTTAAGGTCTAATCTGTGAAATTTTGTATGTCTGTGTTATGTGCTTTGAAAGTGGTTTTTGTAAAATTAAAATCAAGGGGGGTAATAAAAGGATGTAAGTTTTAAATTATAGACTTAAGGAATAATTACTGTGAGGGTATTTTGAATGAAGAGCCCACTCGGCTGAGTTTGGTGGAATTCGGCGAAAAAGGCACAAGAGTTAAAGGCACAAGAGTTAAAGGCAGAGGCTCGAAGACGGAATGTAAGGGGGGAATTTTTTGTATGAGGGTTGATATTTTATAACCAATAAGTCATCATAACGCCTCACTTACCCTTAATTTTAACGTTCCGGTGTTACTGTGTGAACAAATAGCCATATCACTGTGTGTCGCCAACAGCCCAGGGGTAATATTATTTTAATATAATCTATTTTTCTTTTCTTTTTTTTTGTGTACACTGAGAAAAATATTTTCTTGATTTCAATATAAGTATTTGTTTGAATGATTTTGATTGAATGAATAATGTTTTCAAGTTTAAGTTGTAACTATATAAGGAATATCTTAAGTTTTCATTGAAATAAATTGTATGTTTGAAGATAATTTTCGGCTATTTGAGTGCTATATTTGTTCAGATTTCTCTCAAGCGAGCAAGCGAAAAGTTTAATGACTAGCAACTGACAGAGCATACCTCACCTTTCACCGTACAAAACAACGAAACTTACAACAACACAGACTCCCATGCTTCGTAAACGCTTATCACTACAAAAACCACACTAACTCAAAATAACAACAAAAACGAACAAAGTGCCAAATATGACGATAAGCTAAAATCTAACTGCCCGGTTTTTATTCAACGAGACCCTAAATCGGCAGATTATCACAAGGACCTCAACCAGATGTCAGTCGGACGTATCCTGCATAGCTTTTATCCAGGTAAAATCGTTGAAATTAACCACTCTGGCCGCGGTAAGGTAAGAGTGGTCAAGAACTCGGGAAAAGCTGTCAACCAGCTACTAAAACATTTTTCTCTTAAAATCTAAAGGCCTTTTTTTTGCGTAGGGTATGAAAACCTGCCTTCAGGTACCCTATAGCCCGTACTACAAGGTTATGCGGGGGTGGCGATGTTCTGCCGACCCGCTAAAAACACACCCTTATTTGGGGCCTTAAGACCAATCTCGGCTAGCCCTGGTTAGCTGGCGTACTGTCTTCGTGCAGTAGTCTTATACCCCTTCGCTATCGCCTAGGCGATGTCTTGTCTCGACTTACGGGAACTAGTTCTTTTGGCGGCCGTCGAGATCTTTAACCTTCATGACATTTTGTATAAAGGTTTCGATGTGCCACCAATTCTCTTTAGAGCTAGTCATTAGCAAGACCACGTTCTCTGGTGTAACTTCGCAGTTTACACCTGCGAAATGGCCTGCCTTTAAATGCTACATCGTCTGCAGGTAAAGAGCGTGTGCTCTGCGTTGTCCTCTATGGACTGACAGTACGCACACTCTGCACTTGCTTTTCTTTTAAAGCGCTCTAGGTACGAGTTAAAACACCCGTGACCTGAGAGCGCTTGCGTTAGGTACTAAGAAACTACCCCATGCTTTCGGTTAATCCAAGTGGCGAGTGTCGGTATGAGCCGATGTGTGCAACGACCTTTTTCCTCCCCGCTCCATCTTGCTTGCCATCTTTCGACGAGTCTGCTTCTCGCATATCGGCGGATTTGGTTCTTGCTGGGTCTATTGTCATCCGTAAAGCGGGTAGACATTCTGTCTTTGAAAAGGTGGAATATTTCTTCCCTTTCTTGCGCCAGAAGGTCTGCGGGCCGGACGCTGGCAAGGACTTGAGCAGCACTCGCAGATACTGCCCTATAGGCAGAGATTATACGCTTGGTTATAATCCTTTGCACGTACAGCATCTTGTTCAAGATAGTCTTAATTCTGTCTCTTGACAGTGAGGGAGCACACACTGGTGCTGCATAAAGTAGCTTTGAGTGGAAAACACTCGCCACTAATCTCCTTTTCTTTTCGGACGGCCCACCGATATTCGGCATTTATCGGGCTAAGCTTAGGGCACATTCAGCGGCTTTGTCAGATGCTACAGTGATGTGGCGTGTGAATTTTAGGAACTTGTCCATTTCCACTCCTAGATACTTAATATACTTGCTCCACTGACCTCGGATCCATCTACTTCGATCTGGGGAATTTCGTACTTACGTCTGTCTGTGACCATGAGCACTTCTGTTTTATCCAGGGCCATTTGAAGACCTCTGGCATCCAGCCAGCTCTTTGCTAGTCGCAGACATTCGTTCACCAATATTCCAAGAGCTTCTATAGTCTCGGCAGTGCCTACGATCAACGCATCGTCCGCGAAGACAATGATCACCGCACCTTTAGGTAGACCCATTCGCAAGAAGTCATCATAAGAGACGTTCCATACGAATGGGCTTATCCTCGAGCCTTAAGGGGCACCTCTTTGCATCTCTTATATCAGAGTGCACGTGTCTCCCTCGTATATTACCCACCTGTCGCTAAGATAATTATCCATTATCTGCAACAGGTAGGGCTGTATTCCTTTGTTTCTCATCGACTTGATGAGATCTTCCCATCGCATGGTATTGAAAGCGTTGCGTATGTCTATAGCTACCATCGCGCAGAAGGTCTTTTTCTTCTCCGGACCCAATTTGTCCTTTCCTTCCCTGGCTAGGTTCACTGCCTCCTGGATGGCATCTACAGTGAACAGGCCTTTACGGAAATCAAATTGGTGTTCGGATACTTTTTTCTCCGGTCAAGTGGAGTTGCATCCACTGCAGGACCATGTCCTCTAAAAGTTTGCCCATCGTATCTAACAGGCATATTGACCTGTAGGAAGACCCTATCTAGAGCTTTGTTACCTTTCCTTAGGAAGACTAGCCTCTGTCTTTTCCAGTCGCGGAAGAACTCTCCACTTTTTAAGCAATTGTTGAAGCAATCTAGAAGAATCTGGGGTGAAACAACGGTCACTTGTTTAAGGATCGTTGCTTATCCCATTGATTCCAGGCGCCTTGTCTGACTTCAATCTTTTTCCAGCTTCGAGAAGCTCTGCAAGAGTAAAGAATTCCTCCTCAACGACTTGACAGGCACTCCAGTCCATCCTAGGCCATGGTTCTGCTGGTGGAAACAACCCCTTTACTATTTCACGCACCCAATCAGGATTGTTCAGGCCAGGGATCTTTTGCCTCGTCACCAATTTATTGGTGGCGATTTTATAGCCCAGACCCCATGGGTCCTTCTCGACGTCATCGATTAGGCGCTTCCAACACCTTCTCGGTGATAATCATATTTTTTACCGTCTGCACCTCTCCATCCAGATTGTTCGGCCTCCTCACCCATCGCAGTTTCTCAATGATGCGGGGTTCTTTGAGGGATCGGCTGAAGTTCTAGACGTTTAGTTTCTTAATGTTCCACCTAGGACCGGTCTTACAGGGAGCTACCTGTGTTATTGCTCTAGGTGTGCCTCCCCCTGAGACTCAGAACTTGATATACTGGTGATCACTTTCGGTATGCTCCTTAGAGTCCCGCCAATCCTTCATTCGCTTGTTTAGGAGAGACGTTGTTATCGTAAGATCAATAATTAATCCGATATTATGGTCTCTCCTAAACGTCCACTTTTGGCCCTTGTTGACAACCATTAGA
This sequence comes from Ganaspis brasiliensis, assembly GCA_037103525.1. Lineage (NCBI taxonomy): Eukaryota > Metazoa > Arthropoda > Insecta > Hymenoptera > Figitidae > Ganaspis > Ganaspis brasiliensis. Next base: position 1,923,573 of record JAZKLR010000449.1, on the reverse strand, counting down.
TTGTTCCTGGTGACCATTTCTGCGATTAAGATTCCTCTATTTTCAAGCCTTGTCTCGCCCCAGTCAGCCTGGATTCTCGCAGGCTCGACTCGAGTTCATCTATCCCCGCTTCGAAGGTAGTCAGTGGGTCGTTAGGTGATAAGTAGCAGCTATACATACGTATACCTGAAATTTTCACCCACATGAACCCACTGCTCGTCTCCAGGAATTGTCTACCTGCAAATCGGGATTAAACACCTGAATAGCTACCCTTTCTGACGAATCCTGGTACCAGTGGGGGAGATCGTTTCTTTTGTTCTGCTCGCTACAGCACAGAACGTCGATCCTTTCCTGACTGTCAGTCACCAGCATCAGGTCCTGGGCCTTCCTCGCTGTGTGCAGGTTAATTTGCAGAAACTTAAGGCTTTTGCCTGTTTCAGTTTCTGCAGTTCCTGTTTGTACACCGGTCAGGCGTTGAAACACTGTAAAAAATACTTCAGGGAAATTACGTCACTATTGTAATGTTACTTTAGACACTTTCTGTAATATTACTCTTTGGAAAGTAGCAATAATACCAATCAACTTGAATTTTTACAGCTTTCAAAAATGTAATATTATATTTTTCAGTAAATGTACATTCAGGGTTATGAATGTAGGTAATAAAAGCACCTACCTTCATAATATCAAATTCACCAGTAACTGTAAAGTTACAAAAGCATGTAAAAATCCTGTTTATAATCTCAATGTTATCATCTTGAAGTAAAATATTATAGTTTGATGTATTTATCCATAATCATCCTCTTATGTAAAATTCCCAGCAAAAATGATTAATTATCGAAACCTAATTGTGATACGTCTTAAAAAAGTTTCATATATTAGTTGTTAAGATATTTCTTGAAAACGAATTGGTTATGTGTCTATTTTGACCGTCAACGGGCATTTGATTGAAAAAAGAAATTCAACTTTGTTTAAATTCATAAATTAACATTTTTTTCTCCCTTCTGTCGCGAAGAAACGACAGAATCTTTCGAAAATTTTTATAAGGTTGAGATTATAAGTTCAGGTGCAATGCCAAAATTTAAAACGATAAATACAAAAATTTGTGAAATTACATAATTTATTTATTTTACATTGCTTTTTTATAATTTCACAATTAAATCCATAATTTATTTTTATATTAGAATTTCTAATACTTATATTTATTTCATAACTGGCGAACTTTCTTTTCTGTAATTTTACAAAAGCATTAGGAATTTTAAATAAGGTTAAAGTATTATTCCCATCTCTGCGCGTAAAATCCGTAAAATATGTAAAACTGTTACTATAGAAGTAGGTAATAAACGCTCCTACTTCCATAGTGGTAAAATTACCGAATCATTTTTTTCAGTGTACCAGACCAGTGTCCGGTGTCAGGCTTGTCCAGGTCGGAGCAAGTTAAATACTTAAGCTCACTTAGCTCACAGGCCTTGGCCAGGTGACCCGCTCCGCCGCATCTCCGACGGCTTTTTATACTGTCGGGGCTCTTGCAAGGCCGTGTCGCATTCCCGAAACCAAAACACCATTGACACCTGAGTACCTCCAAGTGTTCTCGGATAGCTGCATTAATCCATCCAATCCGGATCTTTCCTGCCTTGATCAGAGTAAAATACTCTGTTTCTGGCAGGCGTACAAGCGCTAACTTCGATCCTCGAAGGCGAGGAACAACGCTAACCGTTCTCTCCGGATTGGATGATCGGAACTTTACATTTAAAGCCTCGATGACGTCTTATTTAGAAGCACTTTCATCGATGTCTTTGATCTCGAGAACTCGTTTGTTCACGAGAGCTGTAACAGTGGCCTTATCTTTTAAACCGGTTGTCAAAGCTCCAGCGAACTTAGAGATGTCACCTCCTTTCTTTACGATCAGGAGAACTTCATTCTTTAAAGTTCTCCTCGTTTTAATAACTTCCGTTTCCGAGTCCTCTGGCTTTAAAGATTTTTGAAGGCCCCTCAGGATTTCGCAATACGAATTCGGGTCCGTTGCTGAAATACTGACTGACTCGGTGCTCTGAGGACCGGCAATGCTTGTGTCGCTTGCGACCACCTCAGCCATCGTCTTTGCAGACTTTTGGTGCAGAGGTTCCTTCTGTGGCTCGGCATCTTTTGCGATTTGCCCGGGAGATTCCGAGCTCTTTCCCTTTTTGGGCGTTTTCCCGGGCGGCGTTCCTGAAGGTGGCCTTTTTTTCAGGAGTTGCCTGGGCACCTCTTTTCTTGTCAGTTGCTCTGATTGCTGCGTGTTCAGTTTTGTAATCCGCAAGTTTTTACGAATTACTGGGAACATGCTTTCCAGTACAGTCAGTCCATCATGCACGTCCCCGCTAATGTTCCTTTGTCTGGAACAAGCGCCGCGCATAATAGACAAGACTCCCTGGACAATCTTCATCTAAAATCTGATATCTTCGGCGAGATGTTTGTTTTTATCCATCTTGGATGACTTTATGGCTTTTTCCATAAGCAAGTTTACATCTTTGCCGAGGAACCTCGAAGTGTCAAGAGATACTCCTCTTAAGGTGTCATTCTCTTTTACTTCCATGGCTGGTACGGACGTTCCGGAAATAATAGCACGATTTATTTACAATTCTATTGCATGCAAAAACATGTTATTCAAAATTAACGTAGAAATTCTTGGCCCAAAAACCAGTACAACAGGTCTTCCACAAGGAAGTATACTCCACTCACTTATCCCTGAAGATTGAAAAATTATGGAGTTATGAGGAAGACTTAACATTCATCTGCAGTTCCTCTTACTTAATTCAAATAATCAACTCCCTAAAGTCTGTCTCGAATCTATCTCTAACTTCCTCTCTGAGATAGGTCTAAAAGTTTGTCCGGAAAAAAATAAATTAGTCATTTTTACTAAAGTTAACCTCAACTTAAATGATCCCACTCTTTTTTTAAGTTTAAACGAAATAACGATCAAGCCTTTCACCTCAGCCAAATCTCTTGGCATCTATTTTCAAGATGATACCTTATCCGAACTTAATTTTAATTACCTATGTGATAAAGGCAGTAAAATTTTTAATGTTTCCAGAGTCCTTAGAGGTGTGCACCCCACCATGCGGTGGGGTGCAGATCCCTGCATCCCAAAACGGCAGTAGAAATTAAGTAAGAACATTTAGGGTCTAAAATCTAGTTTACTAGCATAAGTGAATATATCTTGAGAACCTTGGCTCCGGCGAGCAAATTCGGAGCATAGCAAAATTTCACTTCGTTACAGGCCTAATATTTTGTCAATTTGAATGATTGAAACCTATCTCGTGTTTGATCTTGAACTTTATCGCATTTTATGTTTTATTTATGTTGAGATAATATAATTTTTTAAAACGTATTCTATGTGTCATAATTTCTTGATTTATATTATCCATATCTTAATGATTTAATTATTTGTGTTTTCATTTCATTATTTTGTTGTTTAATCGTGCTATTTATTTTATTTTAAAACTGAAATTATTAAAAATCATTACACCCTAATTAACATTCAACTCCCATTTACAGATTTTTTTCAGCCTAAACCATAAAGAACTAAAAGATAGCTGCCATTTACACTTTACAGAAACAAGCAGATATAAAGGAATGTTATATAGGGGAGACCGAGAAGGAAAGTAACAAAAATCAGTTTTTTGATGCTAGCATTAAAACTATTTGTCGGATAAGTTCTGTAAACATATTAATCGAAAGCTTGGACTTTCACCTATTAAATAAAATTGGAATTAAACATTAATAATAATTTGATAGTTCATTGCAGGACTTTTTAATCAGCTCTTTACTTGTTACATTCCTCCTCACCCCTGAGGTGGAAAGTAACAGCACAAAGGAGGAAAGTAAACTTTAAAATTAAGGCTAACATTCCAAATGTAAAACTGCTATTAATTTAAATTATTTTTATTATAAACATATAAAAAGATACAGTGATATTAACTACATTTTGTACATAATTGGCAGATATTTTTGCAATTTTTTTAAATTAAGTTTTTTTTATCTTTTTAGTATTCGTTGAATAGCAATGACGTGAAGAAAACATCGTTTCTTAAAAATTTAAATCAAAAGTCCAATATTTAATTTTTAAAATATGAAATAAACATATAAAATCACATAGTTATAAAAAAGGAGGTTTATAAAAATAAAGCATTAGATGAGGAGCAAAGTAACAACGTGTTACTTTCCACCTCACCCCTCTTTTCCTTGGATTTCAAAAAACAATTTTAAATTACACAAAAGTATTTCGCATTTTTTAATTATGCACTAGCACGACTTAAAGATAAATAAAAAAGCTTCAAAAAAACGAAAAGCATATTTAAAATATCTATAAAATCAAAAAATATGATATTTTGAAAATTTAGGCAAAAACTTACTTTTGTCGTAATTTTTGCAGAAAATGTCAGTATCAGATATATAGCTTCCGGTAGACCCCTAACATAATTTGGGGGAGGTAGAGAGGAGCAAAACTGACTTAAAATTATTGAAGGACTCTGTCTGTCCGCTCATTGGTTTAGAAGTTATAAGCGTTGTTACTTTCCACCTCTGTTACTTTCCTCCTCGGTCTCCCCTAATAAACTTTTTTATAAAATTAGAAAAAAAACATGGTTTGATTTTTTGTGCCTAGGAGGGACTGGATAGTCTCACTTTATCGAATGAGAAGCACCCACTACTCTTTGAACGCTACTTTAGCTTGGAAAAATGATCTCTTCCGGGGACTTCCCGTGTGGCACGGGAAATTCCTTACAGACCCTTCTCCAAAAATAGTTTCGCCCATTTTCAGTTTCCTGAAAAAAACAAATTTCCAAATTTAAAAATGACTTCGCACTTCACTCATTTAAACTTTCGCGCGAATAGACTCGAGTCTGTCAATACCGTGTAGCATGTTACTTGACTCCGATTATCGCCTGGTCATGACCAAATTTAAAGAGGAAGTAGTGCCAACGTTAAGGGGTCAGTGTGTGTTTATTGGACATATTTTCTAGAATTTATTTCTCACATTAAAATATATTTTAATAAGCCAGGCTTTTTACACATAAACATTGATATTTAATACTGCCAAAAAATACTTTTTATTTTTATTTTTGATTGTTTATTTCTGAGAAATAGCTGCTCGAAGTTAACCTTAAATTTTACTGGCCGACACGATATCTGTAGTTTTGATTGTCTAAAATCAAAAAATCAAGTATTTTCTTAAAATTTGGATCTGTAGTTATCGCATGAACTAGGATATTTTTATTCCGATGAAAAAAAAACAAAATGGCGGATCCCTTATGGAAAAGTGTGACATGAAAATAATGACACGGATGCGTGTCATTACTATCGTGTCATTACGTGTCATCATTTCGCGACCATACGAAAAAAATGACACGGGAGATAATGACACGGCAGAGCATACATAAAAATGCCAGGATGCGCAGACGTATTCTACTTATTCTACAGCACCTACTGCTGCGCAGTAAATTTTTTCCTCCCCAAAATGGTGCACAATGTATGTTTATACGAAATTATTATAAAACTAATAATAATAAAAAGTTTTTTTAAGGTGCATTCTTTGCCATGTGATTTTTTTCGTGTCATTTTTTTCGTATGGTCGCGAAATGATGACACGCAATGACATTATGAAGTAATGACACGCATCTGTGTCATTATTTTCATGTCACACTTTTACATAAGGGATGTTTAAATTTTTTAACCCTTTTTTTACAACCTTATTTGTTTAAAAAAAAGGGTTAAATATTAATGGATTTTTATAATCCTAGTTCATTTCAAAGCGGCACGTGCATAGAAGAATCCCTGAAAATTTAAGATTAATCGGTTCAATAAGTTTTTTGAATCGTATCGGCCAGGTCGAAAAACATTGTTTTGAGGAAAACGCGTTTAACATTCGCGCATCCAAAGGCTGCTCGGGCCGGTCACGCAATATAAATATTCTATTGTGCTTTTGATTTATATGGTTAAAACGACTTAAATACGTAGATACTTTTCTCTAATATTGCAGTGTATGATCAAATAATAAATTTTACTCATAATGTTACAATGACATTTGTTTAAACAATTTTTCATTGCTATGCTTTACGCCGTTATGCTTCTACAGGATCGCGTTTTTAGCATTTTTTTTAACTCTACTATCTATACATTAGTTTTAACTTTATTTCTATAGGTATATAGGATACGAAATTAATGTTTTTGAAAAAGAAATTTTTTTTAAAAAAAACCATACTGACCCCTTAAGGGGTGAACACCAGTTGTAATTTTCAAAAAATCGATTTTTTTTCTTTCCATTTTCTTAAACTATATACTTTTAGAAGTTTATCTGTAAATTTTTATGTTGTTTCGGTGAAAAATGAATGAGATATACAGAATAATATAAAAGAGCGCCAGGTATCTTCAGACCAGGCACCAGTTGCAACTGGCGCTTCAGGCCTATTCCTCTTTTGTTTTACGCTTAGATTTACAGTTTTTGTACCTGCCCTTCATAATTTTGAGGAAAGCAGGAATAATATGGGGAGCAAAGGTCATTTCAAGTGTTTGACAAAAAAGTAAGTTGAAACTTTAAATGCGTTTTTCTCAAAATGACATTTTCAAAGTCGGTGACCACGATTACTCGAAAACCCTTAAACCGATTTACTTGAAATTTGGTATGCCTAATTTATACATCTAAGCCGAGTTAGTGATCAAAGGATTTTTTTTTTTATGCAAAACTTTTTTTTATATAGCTCAAAATCGACCGTTTTTTTTTAACGAAAATCATACGTTTGATTTTGACAGGTCGCCATTTTGTCAAATATTTTTTTTCTTAAAATCCTTTGATCACTAACAGGATAATCTTATAATAAATGCAAATCAATTTCATTTTTGCATTTGAGACGAAGCATACTTGAGGAATCCTGGTCACCGCAAATCACCTTTTTTGGGAAGGCGTCGCTTCAATGGCCCATATCTTCCAAAGTTTTGGTTCAAAAACACTTTTTCTTTTTTTAATTACAGCTTTGAACATGTACTTTTAACTAATAAATAGTAGTCTTGAAAAAGTTTCATGGTTTTCTAGAAAAAAATTCTTGAAAAAAGCACTTTTTTTTGGCTTACAACTGGTGTTCCCCCCTTAAGGGGTTACATGGGTTTTAACGGCTCAAAAAAAGCATTTTTTTAATAATTTTTTTTTCTGTAATAAACGAATAAATTTATTGAGCCCTTTGATCACATAAAAGTACAATATTTAAAGAATAAATTTTATAAATTTCATTAAAAAATTATAAAAATTGAGCCATCGAGGACTGACGTTTTAACACCACTGGGAAAAAAATGTTTTTGTGGTGGACATGATAATTCCATATAGCTTCATCAGAAATCAAAAAACGAACGATTTTCTGTTAGAAGGTGAGTGTGGCTGGTGCCTTAACGAAGGATTTTAAAAAATTTAAAATTTTTGGCAGAGTTTTTTGCAAAAACTACCATTTTTTACACATTTTTTGACTACATATATCTTTATAAAATTGGTTGTGATTAAAAAGAAAAAAAATCCTTCGTTCAGGCACAAGTCAATGCTATTGACAAGAAGTGTACCAAATTTCAAAAAGATCGGTGCATTAGTTCTCAAAAAATCGTGTCCACCGTCTTCAAAAATCGAGTTTTGAGAAAAAACCAATTAAAGTTGAAGGTTTAAAAAGTTGGATTTTTCAGGATATTGGCGGATTTTTTGTTATCCATGAAAAATAATCAATTAATACTTGCTGATTGGAAATATAAAATTATAAATTTCTAAATTTAGAGTGATAGGCACGATGTTTTTCGATTTCAAACCATTGTGTGCCAGTCGAAAATAATGAGAGAAAATTCTAAATTCTCTTTCTTTCTCTCTCTCTCACACCTAGAGTTTTAATCAGATTAACTTGAAACTTGGGGAAAATATTCTTGACATATTATACTATTAAATAAAAAAAATTTTTAAAGATTGATGTTTTGAAGCTTTAAAACCCATGTAACCCCTTAACCACAATCTGTCAGTCACTGTTCTAACGTCAGTTAAGGGGGTTGACCCGTGTGACAGCCGTTTTTTAACTATTTTTTGGGATTTTTTTCTGAAGGGCGATTAAAACTTACAACTTTGGATTTTCTACCATAGATTTAGTAACTATTGAAGTAAATTCAGAAATTTTTTGAAGTCAAAATAATGAAAACTTTACGCGATACAGCGCCGGGAAGTAATTCATGTAAAAAACAGTACAGCATTGGTCGCCACGATTCCGACCGTCTGAATGATCAAAAATCAAAAAATAAAAAATCATTTTAATCTGTGTCACTGTAGCTATGAGCTGAACTAGGATTATTTAAAAATATTGGAAAATAAAATTTTTACGCGACTTTGAATTTTTATTTCTAAAAAAAAACTTTATTTTGGGCCTGTTTTCTTTTATAAAAAAAAGATGACGTGACCTTTTTTAATTATCCTAGTTCAGCTTGTAGCCCCACATGTGCTGAACATACCCTATAAATTTCAAGATGATCGGTTAAGTTGTTTTGGAGATATCATGGCGACCAGTTGAAAAAAAGTGGTTTCGAGAAAAACGCGTTTGAAAGTTCAAGTACGAATAAGGCAGTGAGTTCGGAATTATTACTAAAACAACTGTTATATTCAAAAATTTATTTTAGGGAACTAAAGTTTTTCTAAATGTACTTATTTTTTACTTATATAAATGTGTATGGAATAATAAAATTGGCGGATAAAAAACCAAAGCGGCAAACCTTCAATGCTAGTTGAAAGCTCGACCACGCGCTCGAACATCATGCCTTTTTACTGTAAAAACTTTATAACAACGACGAATATGTCAAAATCGGTTTACCCACATATTCTGCATATGTTATAGGTGCGATATATGAAAAATAAAAAAATTCGATTTTTCGAATCTGTCATACGGGTCAACCCCCTTTTCTTTTTCCGGTAAAACATGTAGGCGTGGTTAACAGTTATTGTACGTGTTTATCGATTTTTTTGGAAAAAAAAACTGATTGTAGTCGTGTCTTTGTTATTATTAAAGCGATTTATTTAAATGTGGTAGTGTTATTATTTTATCGAAAAATTGGCAGATAATTTAAATGATTTAAACTTTTGTGCAAAGTGAGATTACTGGAAATTCTTTTCTTTTTGGTACATGTTTCTTGTAAGTTTGAGTAATTTATAGTTTCTCATTTCTACAATTGTGTGCAATTAATGAAAAGTGTAATTTTCTTCAGTTTTTAACAGTTTATAAATTTATTTTTGAAATGACCTCAAACTGTAAAGAATGAATGAAAGCTGAAAAAAAATAAACTGTCGCGGAACGTATTTTGTGTTTAAAATAAAAAAATATTGTATTAAAAATAAAAAATAAATATTTTAATGATAAACACATTTTTTGTTTAAAATAAATTTAGTTTATTAAAAAAATATATATTTTGTTTAAATTAAATATTTGTTTGAATCAAATAAAAAATATGTTTAAACCAAACAGAGAAGATCAACTAAAAAGTTTATTAAAATTAAACTTAATTATGTTTGACTGTATAACAAAGTGAATATAAGTTTAAATCAAACATTATATTTGATTTAAACAAATTTTTTTCTCAGTGTAATGTAATCATAATAAAAATTATGTTGGTTTGACGTTTGAATTTAGTGTAGCGATTGATAATGGTAGTTGTTTGGACAAAATTGAGGATAGCGTGTGCGGAACTGGAAGAAGGATTTTGAGTAATTTGATGACGAAATTTATCGTTTGATCTCCTCTGGATTTTCTGTCCAAATAACGAAGGATGAATCGATTATAGGTCCCCCCCACTCAGTTTCTTAATGAAGAATAATGTCAAAAGTGGCATAAAATGTTCAAAAAGATAGTAAAATAGTAGCATATTTTTATTATCAAATATATCGTTCACCCTAAGTGCAAGGTAAGCTAACGTTTATTTCAATTTTGAATACCAACGTAAACCTGCCGAGTAGATTTGGACTACCCAACAGGAATTCAGCTCAGCTCAACTCAACTCAACGTAACTTATAAGAAAAAACCCAAGCACCACCTAATATTACATGAATATCACAGTGACATCATATTATAAAAATAGTAATATTACGGGGTGATATGACGGTGATATTTACGTGATATTGAAATGTCCGTCTCAAGGTAATATTACAAATTTATTTTACTTAAAATAAAATATTTAAAAAATTGTGACTGAGACGGAGTTCGAACACGCAAGGTTCGACACGGCGCGGCGTGAATACGCCTTGTACCTCTCGGACATCCAGCTCTTGGAATGAAGTTTAGAAAATGTTCTTATATTTTACCAAAGAGAATTAAAGATAATACTTGATAATACACGTTCTCAAATACATTCTCTCTAAATCTGAATTAGTGGTTTTCTACTAATGAATTAGCGAAAAGTGAGCTACTATTAAAATAGTAAGAATTTTACTAATTTTTAGTAGAAAACTACTAATTAAATTAGTAAAAAAATCTACTTTTTTGAAAAATAAAGTTTCACTATTTCAATAAGTAGTTTTCTACTAAGAATTAGTAATTTTCTACTAAGAATTAGTAGTTTTCTACTAAGAATTAGTATTTTGCTACTATATGAATAAGAGAAAAATGAACCATGAATTTGACTAATTCATAGTAGAAAACTACTAATTCAGATTTAGAGAGTTCCAAGAGCTGGATGGCCGAGAGGGACAAGGCGTATTCACGCCGTGCCGAACCTTGCGTGTTCGAACCCCGTATGAGCCAAAAGTTGTTTAAAGATTTTATTCAATGTAAAATAAATTTGTAATATTACCTCAATATCACTGTAATGTTATTTCGTAATATTAATAATATTACAATATGATGTAACTGTGATATTCATGTAATATTACGTGCTGCTTGGAAAGCAGAAAGTACGTATCTTTGTGGAAAGGCTTGGAAACAGCGTGTCTATGTACACTGAGAAAAATGAATATATTGTGACGTGGCAAATTTTGCCAGTCACATTTAATTAATTTAAACTTTAAATGTCGAGATAATTTAATCTCGTTCTAGTTGTTGGTCCCGAGACCATGTTTGAATTTACCGCGCTTTTCGACTTATTTATCCAAGTTACACTGATCCTCCATTACACAGAGACTGCCCGGCGATCCACTACCGTGTCACTCGAAGATCAATGTAAAACACTTTTGGAAACGATTCATGTGAACGATTATCGTGACCTGTCAACGAAGGACATCGCCAACTTGCCGAGGACCAAGTTCCAGTAGAAAGAGTCAACTCAGCCAGACCGGCCGCCAACTAATCACCGTCGCCTTGTTCTCCACTCCCCCCTGTTGCCACCATCGAAGTCAAGTGCATGCCGAGTATCACTTCCGCTCCACGTGGTGAATATTAATTAACGTTTCTCGCAGAAAACCTTCTTGAAGAAGCCAATAAGGAAAAATGATATTTCTGGACCATAAAACCAAGCCAGATTTATAATACAAGCAGTAATAGCTCATTATCTTCCCAGATAATATTCAAATAACTTTCTTGGCAGAAACAAGATAGTCGCCCTTTCCGGTTTGTAGACCGGAAACCTTTAAGCCGTAGTGCCCTGGTCTTCACTATAAGTGTTGTCGGGTACCAGGTTGGCACAGCCTCAAGGTCAACCTGGTGGAATTTGATCATTTCATGAAGGATCAGGAAGGATCAGTCGACGACAAGTTTCTAAGAATCCAGGAAGACGATAATATCTCAAAATCAAAAGTAATCCCAGTCGCCCGCCCCCAACGAGGATACGGCCCTGAAGTATGGAAGCCTGTGGAACAGCGCAAGGACTACAATTTCAACGTTGGCGCAGCGCGGGAAGAGAGAGCAAGAGCACGTGAGAAAGAAGCCGAGTCAGGTTAATAAAAGCAGTCGCAGCAGCAGTTTTCGCTCTCTTCTCTCAGGCCCTTACTGCGAACCACTACGAAGCTCCGAGACTGCTGTCTCTTACCGGACCACGTGCAGCGGTCATTGTGAAGAGGATCTTTGAATCAATTCCCAAGTTTGTGCGAAGGACGAATTGGATTAATACAGATTTTTCTTTCAGGATTTTTAAGTGAAAATAGTGAATTTTGGTATGTAAATTTCGTTAATTCGTGGCAGTCCCATACTAAGATCACTCCGTTCTATCTCACTGGAGTTTTGATTAATTGTAGACTCTCTTTTACTGAAGTTTGAACTAAACTTTTTACTTAAAGGATTTTCTAGAATTTATAAATTTAATTGTAAATTACTGAAATATACTAACTTGAATTGATAATTATAAAAATGAGTGTAATAATTGATGGAGAGTGGTCTAACTAATGGTCGTTTGTAGTAAAAAATATGTGAGAACTTAATTTCTTTTTTTTTTTTTTTTAATTAACAAGTGTATAACTAGAAAAGTAGTAAAATTAACAGTGTAGTTCGTCGAGTGAGGGTTCATCAGATTTCAAACAAAAAGTCTTCTTAAGTTTTAATTTAATTCAAAGTAATGTATCTAACTTTTAATAGTTTTTAGAATAATCTTGAAATGTTTAAATATATTGCTAAAATCTAAAATCTTAATCTCACATTTGAGACCTGATGTTCGAGTTAAGTAAAATAAAAGTAACCGTTCGTAATTGAGACCTGTATATAATATTATTATAACCTTCGAACCCCAGGTAGCCTCTCCCCTCTCACCACTTCTTAATGGTAGCCAATGGACTCTTTTTTCGGAAATAATTCGTATTAGAATTAATCCCACAGAGTGGTAACCAAACAATGTATTAGAATAAATCTTCCGGAATTTATCCCATGAATCTGTGCCCCCTTTTTCTATGTTAAAATTAATACTAAACATTAACAGGTTCTTATTTAAACTAAACCCCACCCCCCTCTTTCCGTGTCTAACTCGAAGAAAATAATTGAATATTATCTCTAGAGTGAAAATTAATTGTTTCTACGACACAGGTAGCCAAACACCCTAGATCAAGAACAGTGGTATGTATCCAAACCCCATTAATCTATTCTAATTGTTTGCTACCCCCCCCCCCCCCCAAGCTATCACATGGCACTAATAATAATTTAAGTTATACATGGTTATGTTAAGAGTTTTCGAATTGCCATGGAGCAAAATTTGTAAGAATTTTTTTAAGGAACTGAGCATCGCTGTACTATAATAATCTGGTTGTATGTTTTATTGTATGATTTATTGAAATGCTAACTTTTTTTTGTCTCTAAGATCCTAGAACCCAGATGCTAATCGATGATTTTACGTAACTTTGAGGTTTTCTTTTGGATTCGCCTTGAGACTTAAGGTAGTTCTCTCGGAAAATTTTTTTCTTTGAATATTTTTTTAATTGAAGTACACGGAAAAAAATCTAGCGTGGCGAACCACTGAATTTAGAAATAAAGTTATAATAAGAAAAGGCACAGTTAATTTATATAAATGTTTCTGCTATTTTCAGTAAACTGTTTTAATAAATTGATATTTCTTTTGTTATTGTTAAAATTCGAAATTTCGTATTTTAGTAAATTATGTATTCTTCTTAAATAACCAAAATAATAAAACTTTTTAAATATAACAGTGAAATGCACCTTTAGGTCAGCTATAGGCATAGTCAATTTGTTGATACGAATTTTAGTGATTTAGCGATAGTGAAAATTTTCGAAACAAATAAACAGTCAAAAACTGACAGCTTCAGTCCTAACTTTCACGTGGTTTTATTTATTTAACCTGATAATAATAAAAATTTTTAATTTTATTTAACAATTAATTAAATAAAAATATTAATATGATGATCTTGAGCCAAATTAGTGAAAATTATTAAGGTGAAAAGAAGAAAGAAAAAGAAATATAAAGAAGAAGAAATGAGTTAATAAAATATTATAATTATGTATTTATATTTATATTTTCAAAACAATAAATACATTTACAATTAGTAAAATCATTTTAGAATATTATTATACGATAAATAAAGAATATTATAACGTTCAGTACTCATTCTAAATCATAAATTTAAATAACTTTACCAACTTGAGAAAAAACTGTTACAAAACTTTTTTAGACACAAAATTACGTGGTATGTGTAGAAGAAAAACCAACTGGTTTTTTTTCTTCACATGTGCATCAAAATGTTTGTCTATACAAACAACAAAAATAACAGAAAGCATAAGGCGCTGTCACCTTAAACAAAAATTTTATACGAAATGTCCATCTTGGGGCCCTGTCCATCTTGGGGCCCACTCCCCTATATAACAACTTGTCTTCAAAAATAAGAAAAAGGCAGTTTACTCTTTAGGAGTAGAATAAAGTAAATCTGTAGATCTAAAATTTATTATTATTAATCTGTAACGATAATTTTCGTTACTTGGGGTTGTTAATTATTATTATTTTTAATATAAGTCTAAATAAGGGAGAAATTATAAGTTCACATCTGCGCCAGGGTTCGACTTTCCATAAGCCGAGCCTGCCTGACGTTTTTCCGCTAATAAGTGATTTTCCTCGTAAATTTTGGTATGATTTCATGGTCGTTGATTTTCTGAGTTCGGCAGTTACCTCTCCCCTTTTCCTTTCGCGCCAGTCGTTAGTTTTTGCGTTACAGGTTCAAATTCGCGGTCAGCGTGACGGCCAAGCCTAGACAAAGGACGGACAAGAGGGCGGAGGATGGATAGGAAATTGAAGGAGAGGAACAACTTTTCGATAGGCAACGCACCTGCGGGACGAGAGAAGCAACGACACGTGCGAAAATCACTCTTAATCAGGCCTTCTTACGTACGAGACGTATTACTAGTTGTCGCGAGTTTAAATTGAAATTGTGTGTGATCCTTCGTGTTTGAGGAACTTTATGTATTAACTTTGTTAAAGACTTGTGTGTGTTCAGTTAAAAAATGATTAAAGATTTCATTTAGTGAAATTGGTTGTATTACTGTTGTTGGTGTGGAGAAAATCCCTTTGATTTCCTCAACGGAAGGCTGTTTGGAGGTTGCAGTAACGAGATTTCCAGAGTGCTGTCCAGAGGAAGTTGTCGAGGATTTCGTCTAGGGTTTCTTGAATGTCTGGTCATCGTTGGTGAGTCTGAAATCTTGTTTCGTGCCCAGTATTTGTGTGAGCCGTTAGTCAGTATCTTCGGGGTGATCTAGGGTGGAATTCCTGTGGAATCTCCCCTGAGATTTCCGATATTTTGAGAGTTGTCTCCTTGTTGTTTGTCGTGTGTCGTTCGAGTAAAATTTAAGTAATAAAACAGTAAATTTGTCCGTTATTGAATTTTTAAAATTAAACTTAAAGATTTTGATAACTAATTACCACTTTATTACAAATCGATCAATTAAATAATTAATTTTTTGATTACAATTTTTTTAGTTAATTTAAAGTAATTGATTAATTACAAATGTAAATTCACATTTAGAGAGAAAGGCCGTTACGAAATCAAAACAGAAGCAATTGTTTTGTTTCTTATCAAGCTGTTAAAAAAAAAAAAAGCTTACACATTTTTTAAAATTACAATAGATTTTATGGTCAATCCATTGTATTTTTTTGTCAACTTTTTTAAATTTTCAAATAGAAAATTTAGTTTTAATGTTTTAATTTCTTTAAGGTGAAGCACCAAATTTTGAAACATTATCCCTAAAAGTAAAAGACTCATTTCCATCGTATGATGCGCTTTTAAAAAATTAAAACAATTTGAAGATGAAACACATTGTTATTTTAAAAAGCGAGACTGTTTAACGCAAGAACGGGAAGGAAAATTAAAAAAATCAACGACTTTGAAGGAAGGAATCAAATATTACTCCTTGAAATTTAATTGCATACATGGAGGAAGAGAACATCAACAATCAAAGTCAACACAACGGGAAACTATGTTCTTCACAATTTTGAAGACATACAATTATAATTACACATGAAGGTATCAATAAGACAAACTAATTATAAAATTAATATTTAATTTTTATTATAAGACTTTTCAGAAAGGGTGTGAAGCTTACTTTAGAGTTATTGCAAATAGGGCAGGTGACGCTTTGGTTAAAATAAGCATGAATTTCATCCATAGTAAACATGAAATGTCAGAGGTAATCACTGTTTAAATCTATAATAATTTTTTTAAATTTCTAGATATTTTTCATAAATTTCTAATTATTTATCTTCAACCCTAGATAATTTTTGTAATTTCCAAGTAATTTTCAATCCTTTATAGTTCTTTGGATACATTCTAGTAATTTTTTCTTTTTAGTTATCAATTACTAAATTTCTGCTACTCCTCAAAGTCTATTGATAATGAAATTCATTTTTATTTTAGGCGTGAAACGGAAAAAGAAATTGTTATCAACTTTGGAAAAATAGGTAATAACAAAGAAAAATTATTTCTATTCCAGTTTTTAAAATTATAGGTGCTGATTGTGCAGTTTTGGCAAGAAATAACACATTTGAGGGCGTGTTACTCATAACAGAAGGGATGAAAAAGTCAATAGCAACTTACCCGGAGTTTAAAGGCATGTATGCAATCTATATATTGTTAAGTTTCAAAGCCTCTTTGTACCTTGTTTTAGTGAAGGATTCTCAAGGACAAACTGAGGTAGTTGCTGCATGTACTTTAATGCACGAAAACCAAGGGAACATCCAATGGTTTATAGATGGAATTAAAAAAATCATCCTTCTTGGGAAAAAACAGTAAAAGTAATGACTGATAAAGATTTCAGTGAACAAGAGGTAATTAAAAAAAGTTAACCAAACGCAAAAGTTTTTATATTTGTGTTTCACACTGAGCGGATCTTTAATCGAGAGATTACAATAGAAAAATTGGGAATAACTAAAGGTCAGAAAGATACAACAAAGAGAATCATACAAAAAATGATCTGGGTATTCTACAAACGAAAAAGAGTACTTTAAGCTGCATAAAAAACTAAAACCTTGTACTCCAATTTATGTTCAAAATTATTTGACAAAAATAGGAATTCAATAAGAGAAGAATGGACTCTTTGTACATATTTCATGAAACTGTCCTTTCTCAATACAACCAATAATCGTTAGGAGTCCTTAAATGGAAAAATAAAACTATAAACTATCGATAATGTTGGTACCTTTAGTACCAGAGGATGAAGCATCATTTCTTCCTGAAGATAACTCTTTACTTCCCGAAAATTACTCTTCACTTTCTGAAGGTCACTTTTCATTTCCGAAAGATAAGATGTCTCTCTCGGATTAAAATGTTTTAATTTTAGATGATGAGGTAGTAAGTCTAGAAAAACAAGCTTCATTTTCGAAAGAGCAGCCATCCTTAGAGGAAGATCATGAAAGATACATTGTCTTAGACATATGTTGTGATGTTGTTAATGATGCACAACATACAGCATTCTTGATTCGAAAAAAAAGGAAAAAATGAAATTGACTAAAAATGATTTTGCTGGTATACGAAAAATCAAAATGCCACCACCTCAAAAAATGCGTGGAAGGTCCAAAAATTCGATGACTACGACACCAATAGAACTCAAAATCAAAAGAATTTCAATATGGCTAGTAAATGAGCCCAGGCCCGGATTGGCCGGTCGGGACGGGCAGTAGGTGGGACGGTATTTCTTTAGAGCTTGTACAAAATAGGGCCGCTTGTAAAGAGGCCTCATTGTCTTTTCCGGACCGTTTTCAAAGTCCAATCCGACCCTACTTGAGCCCATTGTACAAAAATCTCTAATGGGATATAAAATACAGGAAGCAGATGTGGAAGCAATTCCAGAAGAATTTAGCTCTCCTATCCTTGATGAGAAAATTAAGGGGGGAGGCTGGTCTAGAGCGCAAAAAAATGGACATATTTTATGAATTTATTCTGATTAAACAAAGAAATCAATCAAAAATTTGTGAAATAGGTTTAATAATATGTGTTTCCAGGTACAAATACAAAAAATTTTGAGTGAATTAATTTCAAAATGACCGCTGTACACTACTTCTCCGAACAGGCCTTTTTGTTTAATAGGTCCATTGGCGAAAATGTAACGTCCTTAATTTTTGTCCTAGATCAAAACATAAAATTTTTTTAGTTTCTATATAACAACAGCAAGAGCGGGACGTAGGATTTTTTTGATATTTTGTTTTTTCGCGAAATGGTGCATGTTTGAACAAAAAATTACAATTTTCACTATAAAAAACGAAATAAAATTGTTGATTAAAAAAAAAGTATGTAATATAAAAAAAAAAATCATACGTGACGCTCCGGAGAATGGTATCTAGAATGTACTGTCAAAATTTCATAAGAATCGGTAAAGATTTGTTCGAGTTATGTTTTCGCCCAGTTTAAAAAAAGTGATTTCGAGAAAAACGCGTTTAAAGTTTTACGTATTGTAAAATCATATTAAATACCTGCGAGGCACTGCCGTAGAATGAAAAATTTGGGCATTTAGGAAATTAGGCCGGCATCCATCTTTTGGTATATTATTTCTAAGACCCTAAAAGCACCTTTTAAGACAAAAAAAAAATTTTCGATTTTTTCAAATTCTAGACCAGCCTCCCCCCTTAATATAGAAATAATTAAAAAATATTTTTCAAAAGATTGTAACGGAGTTACTTATTACCATTCATATTTAGGCGGGTGTATGACGTGATTGAAATAATTCTCTTTCATTTTGAAATTGAGAATAAACCTAGCAAAAAATTTTTGTTTTCTTCTCTTCCTTCGAAAATTAGAAAGTGAATTTAAATTTTTTTATTTAAATTTTATTAATATGTGAATGATTTAATGTCGTTTATTATGAATTTATAATGAATGATTAATAAATGAAATTAAAATTATAAGGAAATTATAGATAATAATGATGATTAAATTATGTAATGATATAAGTGGGATTATTGAGATAATTTTAAAAGGGTAAGAAATATTTTTAAATAAAATGTCAGACAAAAGGGTATTATGACACAGAAATAGAGATAAGAAAATTCAAATTTTCCCAGAATTTTGATGTAGAACCAAATTCGCCAATCATAAGTAAGCTCTTGCACAATTCGTGCCTTCAAGAAACCTACTATATCGACTCTTAGTTCGTAAATTCAGGAAGATTTTTTCGATATTTAAATCACATTGAGAGCGAAAATTCAAAGAATTTTTCACTATTTTCAAGAATTAATTATTGAAACTAAGAAATTCTGTGAAAAAATATCGGACATGTAGCTCCACCGGGATTCGAACTCGGGTCTTTCAATTAGCGCTTGAATGCTCTAACCACTAAGCTACAGAGGCCCATGTCAGATACAATTTCACATATTTATCGCCTCATTCGGCCATGATATATATATAGACACATATATATTTTAGAGAATTTAATTTTAGTAATTCAAATTTTCCCAGAATTTTGATGTAGAACCAAATTCGCCAATCATAAGTAAGCTCTTGCACAATTCGGGCCTTCAAGAAACCTACTATATAGTAGGTTACTATATAGTAACCTATATAGTAACCTATATATAATTGTGCAAGAGCTTACTTATGATTGGCGAATTTGGTTCTACATCAAAATTCTGGGAAAATTTGAATTACTAAAATTAAATTCTCTAAAATATATATATCATGGCCGAATGAGGCGATAAATATGTGAAATTGTATCTGACATGGGCCTCTGTAGCTTAGTGGTTAGAGCATTCAAGCGCCAATTGATAGACCCGAGTTCGAATCCCGGTGGAGCTACATGTCCGATATTTTTTCACAGAATTTCTTAGTTTCAGAGATAAGAAAAATTTAAAAGAAATTAAGGAAAGAGAGGAAAAAGTAGAAGGATCAGAATCAGAAGCAGGATCAGGAAAGGGAAAAGGGGAGGAAAATTTAATAGATTTAGAAAACAAAATGGAGGAGAATAAGGGAAAAGAAAAAGAGTTAGACCAGCACACAGTGCACAGTGGGCCAGGAGACCCGGTTTTCTGGCCAAAAGTCAAGTTTTTTAGCTTTATCTTTTTTTAAAGTAGTTTATGTTATTTTGATTAGTGATATTTTTGGCATCTATTTCATAAATTATTCAGTAATGTGTAAAAATCTAATAGATTAATGACTATGTAAAGTTTAAAAATATTAAAAAATTTCTGTTGTAGTTTTCGTTGAATTACTTTATATTTCCGAAAATGGAGTTAATATGTTTTAATCGTTACTTCACGACATCTAACCTTAGTCTTAAACTAGGAAAAAACCAATAACTAATTATTGGATACTAGCAAAATATACGCGCGCTACAGCGCGCGAGAATGACGTTTTGCATTTGTTACTAATTTAAATATAAAAAGTATGAACTTTTTTATATTAGATAATTTATTATTAAATTAAATAAAAATATAACTCATTTTTTACTGTTACATAATTATTATTTAAATTTTATTAAATCAGAAAAAGAGTTTTGTTCTTTAAACTATGATTTGTTCCGTCAAATGCATTTCTTAAAAGTTAATTATTATTATTAATATACATCCTAATACATAATTGATTTAATTATAAAATAATAATAAAAAATTTTTAAATAATAAAAGTAATCCGATTTAGTTTAAATTAATTTTATTAGATCCTAAACAAATTAAACAAAAATTTTATTTTAACATATAATTATTATTTTAGTCCAGTTTAATAAGAAAGATAAGGTTTGTTAAAAGAGGTATGATTTTTTTGAGTTGAATGTTTATTAGCATTTCTTGACCCATAAATGCAAAAAAATGATTAATCAAAAAGTAAACAATAAAAGTTTATAGCAAAAAGGAAACGAGAAAAACGTAATGAATTATTTATTTTGAAATATACTAACATTATATTCAAAATTCTATACAAATTTCAATTGTTCCAAACGTCTATTAATCAAAGTTTCTTATTCTTAAATTTTCTTTAAACAATATAAATTTCAATTACTAACTTCTCTAGGTGCAAATTAATCGTCAAAACTTTTATCAACACAGATTTTAATTTTTCCAAATTTAAAATATTTTCCAACTTTTATAGATTCAAACTCTAATTATTTTAAACTTCAATTAAGCAAAATTTTAATATTTAACCAAAGTTTTAAGAGACATATATAATCCAATTTCACTTTGATTCTCAACAATGTAAACAAAATGTATTTTAACTTTATTATATATTTATAAACTAAATATTTTAAATTTAATTTTATTAATGCAATTTTAAAATGTGTTTCAAACTTTAAGAGCTTGTGATGGAGAATGATGTCAGTATAGTCACATGACCCAAAGCCAAAATTTCTCAGCGATTTTTCTGTATAAAACTAATGAATATTTTTATATAAAACTTAGTATAGAATTATATAAAATATCAACCGAAAGATCTTTCTGACTCTAGCGTGTGTTCTCATTTTGACTAAAAAGTTAATTTTATAAAATTGTTCAAAATTAGAAAAAACTCAAACAGTTAATTTTGGGTCAAACTCCAAATAAGTTAGGGGTACGCAGACCTTTCAGGTGATATTTTAGGTAATTTGACAAAATTGCATTGAAAAATATTCAGTACCTAGTTCTAGAGAAAACCGCTGAAAAATTTTGTTTGTGGGTCATGTGGTCAATGATCAATCTATCACATCCTCTTAATTATTAGGAACTTGGGATTATTTGAATTTTATTATTAATAAATTTCAATTATTATTAAAAACTTTTAATGCTTCAATTTTTAATCATTCTATGTTTTAATTATTATATCAACTTTAAATAATTTCAAATTCTAACAATATACATATTAAAATAATTTCAAACTTAAACCAATTTCTAAAAACGTTTTAATTGTAAAAAATTTACATACATTAAAACTAAAATAAATCCAAATTTTCTGATTAATTTTATAATTTTAGTCTTTCCAAAAAAAGTTAATTCTTTTATAGTAAAAACTGTATTTCAGTCTATCTCATTTTCTGTTAATCTAGTTAAACTATATAATTAGATTTATAATTGTCTTTAATTTTAAATGTATAATTAAATTGAATATTAAAGCAGTTTAATCATTTACTCACGCAATAAAAAATAATAATTTTTAGATAAAAATACTAAATTTTTTCAAAAGTAATTTAATGCAGTACCCATTTTTCTTTAAAAATTAATAGCGCAAAAAAGCTTCAAGAGTCAAACCACTGTCTTTCAACTAAAGCTCGTCGCTGACATATTTTAATAAATATTAAAACCCATATTATATGTATTATTGATGTGTCTAAATTCAAGTTCTGAAGTTGTTTTAGATAATTTTTTTATTTTCCAGCCGTAAATTGTAATTAAAGAAGCAAGTGTCAAGAAAAATTGGCGTTTTTAATGCATATTTCAAATATTTTTTATTTAGAAAGAAAACATTTCATTCTCATATTGTAAAGAAAATATGTTTAATTAACATCCAAATATTTATTTTATTTAATGTTATTTTGTATATAATGAATAATGATAAGAATAATAATAAAATCAATTTAAAGTTGATCAAAAGGCTGTCACTTTTAACCATTTTTAAAAATCTATTTTTTAGAAACATTCTTAATAAATATTATTCAAACTTACCATAATTATTAATTTATACACTTTAATCATGTTTTCACTAGATTCAAGACAAATATTTATTTTATTACTAAATAATACCATCTTAAAACTTGAGAAGTAACCCCAAAACACAAAATTTTTAATCTTATATAAGTTTTTCTGGATGCAATTAACAAATTATTTCTTTTCACATATCTAAGTTTTTATAAAATCTTCAACATATTAAATTTTAGAGAGAGTAATTTGCTCAGTTTATGAATTATTATTCAAGTTTAAAATGTACAAAATACACTCTAAAGTTTGACAATCTGTTATTTATTTTAAATTCAAAATTATTTTTGTCAATAATTTTAACGACAAATGTAAGAGTGTAATTTGTTCAATGAAAAATATGGTTTTTTCATTACATTTTTAAACTTTAATAATTCATAAACTGAGCAAATTACCCTCGCGAAAATTTAATATGTTGAATATTTTATAAAAACTTAGATATGTAAAAAGTGTTAATTTTTTAATATCATCCAGAAGAAACTCATATAAGATTAAAAATGTGTTTTGGGGTTAATTCCGGAATTTTAAGGTGGTATTATTTAGCAATAAAATAAATATCTGTCTTGAATCTAATGAAAATATAATTAAAGTGCATAAATTAATCATTATCGTAAGCGACCACCTTTGGTCGAAAGTCAGTGGTTTGACCCTTAAACTAAAGAAAAAAAAGTTCTCAAAAGGAAAGCAAATAATCAAAAAGGTAATTGAAAACCTTAAGCAATGTTTAAAACCTGTGCATAGCTTATTTTTCAATGATATAATTCATAATATTTCATTCTTTATTATTATTTTTATTGTATTTTTTAGAATTAATTAAAAGCTCGAAATAGGTGTAAACAGAATCAAAGACTGAATGAATGAATAAATGATAATAAAATTTTATTATTTCATATCTTCAAATCATTTATGAAATTTCATAGAAATATTAGATTTTCTGAATTAAAAAAACCAATATTCAATTTACTCAAAATATTTAAGAAAAACTTAATTTTACATAATAAGAACTTAAATAAATTTTGTTTAACATAAATTAAATTAAAATTGTAAAAAAATGTTAAATACAAAGCAGGTTATATACCTGCATAATGTATATATTTTAATCTTGTTTTCTTTTTTAATCCTATTATTAAAATTTTATTAGTTTATTTTAAAAATTTACCAATTTTATAGTTATGTAAGTCCATTGACTTTCGTCTGAGGACTGTTGCGGACATATTATTAAAAAAAATTGTTCCACAACACTTGAAACTTGAATATTTCCTGATTTCATTGGTCATAATATTATAGTGTAAATTGTATTTCTTATAATGTAATTATTAATCAAAAACCTTAAATTTTTGCAATTTTTTAAAAACATTATTATTCAAAAACTATTTGATATTATCTATTGGAACTTACCAGAAACATAAAATGCTTAATTTTTAATATATTAATGTTGATATTTTTATTAAAAAAGGATTATTTTAAAATAATATCTAAATTAGAAAAATTTTTACTTCGAAAAATTTCACAATCCTTTTCAGCTTACAAATTTTTTGTGGAACCTCCTACAAATGGAGAAAATGGAAAAGAACTGGTGGTATAAATATCTAGATTTCTATTTTTCAATTGATATTTCAAACTTTAGGCAGGTTGTAATAATGCTTGTCTAATTTGAATTACAAGTTGAATAGAGCGATGTGAACTTGGTCTATACTAACTTCAAGTTTTAGAAATAACCTTTTTAAGTATTGTAGGAGTTATGGTTCGAATAAAACACACTTATATAGGTTATTCACTGAAGTAAACTCTTTATTAAATGATATTCCTCTTAAGACTCTTGACACAGCACATATATATATATATATATATAGTGGATATATATCTATATATCACAATCCAAAGGCGCGTATTTCAGAACCGTATTACGCATGCACAAAACATGATACGCATTACTCGACTGAACGTAGTCAACATATATCGATCATCGGTGATACGATATATATGTATATCGAATGCTATCGATATATATACGTCGAGAGTATCGACAAAGCTATTTAAACTTCACACTCCCTCCCTTTGTCGACTCGAAAAAAAATATATAAAAGAATATTTATCTAAGTATCTAAGTATTAACATTTGAGCAACAAATCTATAATATATTTGAGTATTTTGGTCTCATATCACAATATCGTAGTAATAATACTATACTGTAATAAACCACTAAATAAATATCACAGAAATTTGCATTTCTCGTTACATTAATACTTGCTTGGAACGTTAAAATTAAAATTACAAGCTAAATCTTTAATTGCCGCTGTATTATATCTTAAGTGATTATTTCTCATTTAATCTTAGGTGTCTTCTAGATCGGCACATCAACTCTTAGTTTTTGCGTTTGTCTGCGAACAAAGAAAAGATTATTAATTGACTTCAATTTTAACTCAAACACGATAATAGATAAAAATCTTAATTTTGTTTCTCTAATTTCTTTTTATTTCTCTAAACTTTCTTTTTATTTCTCTAACCTCTTTTTATTTCTCTAACCTCTAATTACTCTAATCTTCTAACATTTTATCTCGTAAATATTTATGAGCCTCTAAGGGTAGTGGTTTTGTCATGATATCAGCTATATTCTCTTTAGTTGCTATCCATTCTACTTTTACTCTACCTTCTTCAACGCATTGTTTGACAAAATCACCATGTGTGTTTGCCATGTGTTTTCTATTTCCCTTCTCCTCTCTATACTCAAGACTCTTATTTATTTCCTCTAAATAATCATCAAACATCTTTAGTTTGTGACTGCCATCTTTCTTAGTGCAGTCACCTGCTGACCTATTATCACACCAAATTGTTACCGGAAATAGCGTTTTTCCGATAATGAATCTGGTTGATTTGTCAAGTGAAATCAGTTCTTGACATGCATCACTCATGGCAAGATATTCCGCTTGACATGTTGATAATGTCACGTATGACTGTTTGTGACTTCTCCATGCAATGACGTCTCCGAACAATTTGATTACATAACCTCCGGTAGAAGTTGAATCGTTGCAGTCTCTAAAACTTGCATCTGTTAATGCCTCTAACTCTTTAGTTTTACCTCTATATATTAATCCCACATTTGTGGTTCCTCTTAAGTATCGGAAGATTCTCTTAACATCAGCCCAGTCCTCTTCAGTTGGATTTACCTGTTTCCTTGCTAGGTAGTTAACTGCAAAGGTTATGTCCGGACGTGTTGCATTTGACAAGTACATCAAACTTCCAATAGCTTCTCTGTATGGAGTTCTTTGGATTTCTTGATTTTGAGTTTCGCTCTTAGTGTCCTCTTCTAGTTTCCTCTTTTTGTTTCTATTGTTCACTTGTTTAGTGACCATTGGAGTACTTTGAGGTTTGCAGTCCTTCATGTTGAATTTTTCTAGGATACTCTCTACATAATTTGCTTGATGAATAAGCATAATATTTTCCTCTTTATTTCTCTCTATTGTTATCCCCAGAAAATTCTTCGGTTCTCCAAGATCAGTTAACTCGAACGCTAGGCTGAGGTTACTCTTAATTTTCTCTAATATCTCTTCATCATTACTTGCAATAAGCATGTCATCTACATAGATCAGAACCACTGCTAATTTGCCTTCTTTTCTCCAAGTAAACAAACATGGTTCATGAAGATCGTTCTCTAATCCGAGCTTTCGCATCTCTTCTGTGAATCTTTTGTTCCACTTTTTGGGGCTGATTTTCAAACCATATAAGCTTCTCTTAAGTTTGCATACTTTTGTCTCTTTTGTATGTTTATCGTATGGTAAACCGTCTGGTATCTCCATATATATCTCTTCATCTAAAATACCATTTAAAAAGGCTGTTTTAACATCTAGTTGACAAGCAACTAAATTGTACTTATTGATGATTGAAAGCAGTGTTCTAACAACTGGTAATCTTGAGACAGGTGCATAAGTGTCCTTCAAATCATAAATGTTTCTGTCTTTGAAACCTCTAATAACCAGCCGTGCTTTGAAACGCGTTGTTCCATCAGCTTGAGCTTTCTTTTTAAAAAGCCATCTTGAATCAATTACATTTGCTTTCTTTCCATCTAACATTGTTTTCGGTCGATCTACTAATTCCCAGACTTCGTTGGAATTCAAGGACTCAATTTCTTCATTGATTGCTTGCTCCCATTTTTCCTTCTCTTTAGTCTTCATTGCTTCTTCATAAGTTGCTGGATCTTTATTTAGTGATGCCATAAGGCAACTTATCATCTCTATCTCTTTCTCTTGTATCTCTTCTCTATTTAAAAATGCACTACTTTGCTTTGTTTTTGTTTCCTCTAAATCTTCTAATTTTCTTTTACTCTTACTTCTTGTTGAATAGCGTTTTTCCTCGTTTGTTGGTTTCTCTTTAGGTTTACTCTTTTCCTCTAATGTTTTCCTTGGTCTTCCTCTTTTCCTGGGTTCCGTCTTTTGTTCATTTTCCTCTAAACTTTCCTTTTTATTTTTCGTTGAACAATCCCAGTTGATTTCTTCATTTGTGTCATTTGAATCGTCTAAATTGGTGTTACTCTTAGTTTGATCTTTCTTATAAACATCTTTATACACCAGTTTTTCATTAAATCTCACATGTCGAGATTCAATGAATTTCCCTGTGCTAGGATGCCATAATAAATAGGCAGTACTCTTATAACCCACCAACACACATTTTATTGCTCTTTGACTGAATTTCAAGGTTGGTTTTGGTACTTTTACATACGCAATGCAACCAAATCTCTTTATTCGATCAAAGTGGCAATTTGAGCCTGGTGCGAATTTCTCTAAAGGAACTTCAAATTCTACACTTTTGTGGGGAGTTCTATTGTATGCATGCACGGCAGCATCAACAGCAAACTCCCACATACTGTTCGGTAAACCTGAATCAAGCATGTACGCTCTTACCTTTCCTTGAATGGTTTTATTAAATCTTTCGGCTACACCATTGTGTTTTGGAGTATACGGTGGTGACGGTTGAATCTCTATTTTCTCTTTATTAATAACATCTAAGAAATTGCCCCCCGTAAATTCGGTGCCCTGGTCAGATTTAATATAACACACTTTCTCATTTTTACCTAATAAGTTTCGTGCAGAAATAAGATAATTTTCAAAAGCAATTCCAGTTTCGTCTTTTGACTTTAAGGAATATACTTTAGCAAATCTAGAATAATCATCGACAAAAACCACTATAAACTTTTTCAAACTTGGGTGAGACAAAGGTTTAATGGGTCCCATAGTGTCTGCATGGATAAATTGCAAGGGTCGATCAGCTCTTTTTCTAATCTCTTTAAAAGGCAATTTCTCCATCTTTGACATAATGCAAATTTCACAGTTCAAAATTGAATCATCAAATTTTACATTCTTTAAAACTCCTTGAACTTTTTGTAATTTCTTAAGATAATTTAATGAAGCATGGCCTAACCTTACATGCCACAACATTGCCTCATCATATCTTTCAAAATTACTTGGCTTCAACTCTAAAGGACTTGTAATGAACATTTCTTCTAAATTATTCAGGGACTCTAAATCATCAATCTTTATTGTTTCTCTAGAATTGAAATTGGTATTGTTATCTCTAAATAAATTATTATCTAACTCTAACTCTAACTCTAACTCTTTATTATCTGTACAATCTGTAAGCTTCTCTTCATTCTCCCTCCCAATCGCACAACCAACATTGTTTAAGTCTATATTATCTCCCTCCGAATTTAAGGACTCTTTAATTACAATGCTTGTTTGCGATTGTTCAGGAAGCTGAAGATTAGTGATCATTCTTGCTTTACAAGAAAATCTTTCATACTCTAAATTTTGATCCGTTTCAACATCACTCTTTTTTACATTGAAACGAACTACCCAATTTGGTTTTTCGTATGTACCTTCTAAAATCATTTTCTGTTTGTTTTTATCAAAAACTCTAAGGGACTTATCATCTAAATAAATGCAGTAACCTGCATCGGCTAATCTTCTTAAAGACAATAGATTTTCAGCAACATCTGTTGCTGCAATGACATTTGTTAACTTAAAGATTTCTTTATTAAACTTATCTTTTTGCAGCAAAAGATCCCCCCTTCCATCTATAACAATGTCTGCAAAGTCATTTCTATTTGCACTCTTAATTACCTTTTTTTCACATTGTTTAAAGTCACTCAAAATTAAACTTTTGTTAACAATGTGATCGGTGGCCCCGGAATCAGCAATAAAGTCAATCAACTCTTTTGACTCTAATGAAGTTTGTACAAATCTGCTCTTACCTTGTTTATTTATCTGCTCTTTATTTTTGTCCTGTTGAGACTTCTGATTTTTGATTCCAGATGTTGACGGCCCACGTGTGTCGACTTTCTCTTTATTAGGCTTCTTAAAGTTGGCATTTTTACCCTCTTTATTAAAACTCTTATTTTTACCCTTATTTTTAGCAGCTGATTCGTTTTTATTCTTATTGAAATCATTAGGTTTGAATTTCTTACCTTTGTTATTTTTGGCAAGACGGCATTCGTTACCCTTATGATTTCTAATAGCCTGGCAGTAATAGCAGAACCATTGACCACTGTTTTGCAAATGGCAACTTTTTGCTCAATGTCCCATACCATTGCATCTATGGCACCTATTTTCTTCTGCTTGTGATTGTTGAGTCTGTGCCCTCTGAACTCTAACTTCCTGCTTAGAGTCCGACTTCTTTTCGGCCTCTAGCTGTAAAAGAAAAGATTTAATTTCTTCAAGACTCATCTCCTTTGAAAGAGTTTGTCTTCTTATCAAGTCAGCATTCCGAAGTTCAGGAACGATCGGTGTTACTGCTTGATAAAATGAAGATCTCTTTTCTTGTTCAGTGAGCGGAACTGCATCATCACAAGCTTCATATTCTCTAATAATAGAATCAAAGCGTTCACAAAAGTCATCAACTTTTTCATCTTTCTTCATCTTGATTTGATACAAGCGTGCTCTAACTGAAGTGTGAGTAACATTTACTTCACTCTTCCTGTATCCTCTTAATTTCTTTAATATCTCTTTAGGGTCAGATTCGTGAAGAATCTTTTTGTGATAATTTTCATCTAAATGATTGATAATAATATCTCTAACAATACTCTTTCTCTTTGAAATTATCACTTCTGAAAGATTTTCAGGACTCTTAACGCTCGGATCAATGATATCTAGTAAATCATTGCTTATCAAATCAGATTTAAGGTAATCTAACCAGATGTTAAAGTTGGACCTCTGTGTCAGCTTGTATTCTCTCTTAATGTTTATTTTTGATTTAAACAACTCACTCTCTAATTTCTCTTTAAAAAATTGCACATTTTGACTTATGTCATTTTGTCCCTCTAAATCTCTAACTCTAAGTGAATCAGCGCTGTTCTCTAATTTTCTTCTCTTAGAATCAAGAATTGATTCATTAGAGCTTTTCTCTAAATTTTCTCTAAAATTTTTATCTCTTTGTATTACCTCTAAGCGTTTCAACTTAAGTTTTTCAGCCTCTAAGTTGTTCCTGGAAAGTTCAGTCATGCTGGACATCATCTTGTTGGCTTCTTGCAGGACTCTTTCGACCATTGAAAGGGAAGAGTTCAAATTGTCCAGGGTTGATTCCTCTAATCCATTTTTACTCTTAACCTCTCTTGAACCACCTGGTAATTCAAGACTCTTTACCTTTGCAATGCTCGTTATTTTCGGCATTGGTTTTGGTTGGAACTCTTTAATTGCTGTGAAATAAAAATTTAAAATTAATACTTGGAATTTTATATCTCTAATCTCTAATAATAAAATTTGTCAGGCCCGACCATCTAACTCTTTATAATCTAAATTAATTAATTTGTATTAATTAATTATTCTTAAATCCTCTTTATCATCTAATTCTTAAATGTTTAATTAATTTATTAATTAATTTAATTATTTTATTTATCTCTAAATTTTCACAACACTCTATAACATTTATTTGGGCAGAAAGAATGCAATGAAATAAGAAAAATTTTAAAGAAACTGTTATTCTTACTTTGAATTGTTTCCTCTTTATTTTTCTCTTTGGTTTCTTTATTTTCTCTCATTTCCTCCACATTCTGCTCTTCAAATGAATCATAGTCCACAAGTCCAAGATTGTGACCAAGTTCAATTTCTATTTCAGAATCTGAGATATTATCTGCCATCTAAACCGGAACAGAGAATCAAATATCCCATAAGTTTTCTTTTATTTATGAAATTTTTAGAAATATTGCACTTAATTCTCTAAAATTTGTGCAAACTCTAAGTACCAAGTATACTTCTAAATTAAAACTTTGAGATATGTTGATTCCTAAGTCACAATAAACGCACGGCAATTTATTATAATAGGAATCATTGTTTGAGTCTCTGATCAGATGTTAAACTCAACCGTACAGCAAGTTTTGTTTAACTCTAATACCGGTAAAAATTATATTTTTGCCGAAAATTAGAAAGAATTTATTCTTTTCTAAATTCTATTTTAAACATTTTTTAAAAAAAATATTTAAACTCTCTAAAAATATTTTAGATTTATTAAAATATTTAAATCTCTAAGAATATTTTAATTTTATTAGAATATTTAAATCTCTTAAAAACATGTTACCAATCTCTAGAAATATTTTAAATTTATTAAAATATTTAGATCTCTAAACATATGTTAGAATCTCCAGAAGTATTTTAATTTATTAAAATATTTAAATCTCTAAAAAAAACATTTTACAAATCTCTAGGAATATTTTAAATTTATTAAAATATTTATATCTCTAAAAATATTTAAAGTCTCTTAAGAAATATTTTAAATTCATTAAAATATTTATATCTCTAAAAATAGTTTAAAGTCTCCTAAGAAATATTTTAAATTCATTAAAATATTTATATCTCTAAAAATATTTAAAATCTCTCAAAAAAATATTTTAAAATTTATTAAAATATTTATATCTCTAAAACTATTTAAAATCTCTTGAGAAATATTTTAAATTTATTAAAATATTTATATCTCTAAAAATATTTAAAATCGCTCAAAAAAAATATTTTAAAATTTATTAAAATATTTATATCTCTAAAACTATTTAAAAACTCTTGAGAAATATTTTAAATTTATTAAAATATTTATATCTCTAAAAATATTTAAAATCTCTTAAGAAATATTTTAAATTCATTAAAATATTTATATCTCTAAAAATGTTTAAAATCTCTTAAGAAATATTTTAAATTCATTAAAATATTTATATCTCTAAAAATATTTAAAATCTCTCAAGAAATATTTTAAATTCATTAAAATATTTATATCTCTAAAAATATTTAAAATCTCTCAAGAAATATTTTAAATTCGTTAAAATATTTATCTCTCTAAAAATATTTAAAAATCTCTTAAGAAATATTTTAAATTCATTAAAATATTTATATCTCTAAAAATATTTAAAATCTCTTAAGAAATATTTTAAATTCATTAAAATATTTATATCTCTAAAAATATTTTAAAGTCTCTTAAATATATTATTCTGTCTATACTTCATTCATATTGTGACAGCGCAGAGTCCAATCACTGCAACATTTGAATTTTTGCTAAGGTGAGGGGCCCCCACAGTCAGTGATTCGGCATTGGCTAAATTTTTAAAGTGTGAGGCCCTCCCAATAGCGATTCGGCAGTGACATGGATGAGATCACGGGAGATGCTCAACAGGTCTGACTCTGCGCATGCGTGTCTATGAATTCCTTTGTTCACATGTAGAATTTTTCTACTTCAACTCTTAAAATCTCTAATTTTGTGAATAATGATTATATTGAATTACTCACCCTCTTAATCCTTTTTGTATGTTTACTCTTAAACTCACAAAACTTCTAAACACATACACAAGGACACAATAGGGCTATTTGCGCAGTGGAAGCGTGCCCTGGGTCCATAACCTGTAGGAGTTATGGTTCGAATAAAACACACTTATATAGGTTATTCACTGAAGTAAACTCTTTATTAAATGATATTCCTCTTAAGACTCTTGACACAGCACATATATATATATATATATATAGTGGATATATATCTATATATCACAATCCAAAGGCGCGTATTTCAGAACCGTATTACGCATGCACAAAACATGATACGCATTACTCGACTGAACGTAGTCAACATATATCGATCATCGGTGATACGATATATATGTATATCGAATGCTATCGATATATATACGTCGAGAGTATCGACAAAGCTATTTAAACTTCACAAGTATAAAATTTCAATATTTTATATCTCAAAAACGAAGTAAAACACGTTCATAAAATTTTAATAATAAGTAAATTTTATTAATATGTAATCAAATATTTACAAAAGCTGAAATTTGTAGGAGGTTCAGTAAAAAAGTTGTAAGCTGAAAATAATTGTAAAATTTTTCAAAGTAAAAATTTTTCTAATTTAAATATTATTTTAAAATAATCCTTTTTTAATAAAAATATCAACAATAAAATATTAAAAATTAAGCATTTTATGTTTCTGGTAAGTTCCAATAGATAATATTAAATAGTTTTTGAATGATAATGTTTTTAAAAAAATGCAAAAATTTAAGGTTTTTGATTAATAATTGCATTAAAAGAAATACAATTTACCCTTTAATATTATGACCAATGAAACCAGCAAATATTAAAGTTTCAAGTGTTCTGGAACAATATTTTTTTTAAAATAAGTCCGCAACAGTTCTCAGACGAAAGACAATGGACTTACCTAATTGACACAAACGAAAAACGTAACCTATTTTCAACTACATAACAAATTTCAAAACCAAGAAGCAAAACATTATTAAAAAACAATTGAATAGAAAAACGACCAACTTCAGGTGTGGACAGAATGAATGAAAGAATGAATGAAATTGCGGATTATTATTATAGATTACATTTTCACACAATTTTAACATTATAAAAGATAAATATGAGCACAATTTGCGGAAAGGACAATATCTGATTTAAGGGTTCCCCGGGGTTCTCCAACTTTTTGAAAAGTTGTACATGTTTATGTATTCTTTGTTATACGTACTTTAAGCTAAATATGCTGATTTTTGCTCGAATTCATAAATTTACTTTAAAAATATAAATAATTATGTTTATGATCGCATCACAGCCCGTGTGGAAATTGCCCTATTTATCCCTACTTAAAAAAAGGCGCTAGTTTGGTTGTAGTTAGATTGTCTTATCTAGAAAAATTTAACCAGAGCCTATTGTGGTGATAGTTCGAATGCCCGTTTCTCTAGTGGAGTTGAAAGCTATATTTCTAAATAGAGCCTTAACACGGATTCTAATCTGGCCCCTGACAGTTTCTAATTCTGCGCAATCATCAGCATATATACACACATATATATAATATTATTTAATAAAAATAAAAAAAAAGTCTAAGCCTGATTTATTTTGAATTAGATATTGTTTTTTCGACTCAAATTGTAGATATATTTTGACATAACCTAAAAATGAATTGAATTAATAATAAGTAATTTTTAACTAAATGTTTAGTAAAACTATGATTGTTTAAATTAATTGTTGATTTTTTGCTATCAAATTACTTATTTCTTGCTTATTCACATGTATAGAGTAAGTTTGTACCAGCCCCATCCGACATGCTACTTTTCCCATTACAATGTTTTCAGTCCTTATTGTTAATCGCCTTTAGTACAAAATTTGACCACAACTATGGAGCGTGCGCTGCGCGCATGTGGTGGACCCATGGTCCGACAAGGTGCGTGCAGCGCCCTCTGCATAACAATAAGGACTGAAGAAGAAGCTTTAAGTCGGCTAGGGCTGGTTTGTACTGTTTTGCGTATATAATGATAAAATTTATAAAAGTGCATATTTTGTATATAATATGTATAGAATGTGGTGTGAATGACGTATAAAGAAAGTGTAAGTTGAACTTTGTGTGTGTGACAAATGACGCAAATATGGAAAATAAACGAATTAAAGATCAAGGAAGAATTAGAACAAAGAGATATAGTTCTTTAAAAAAACTTCGACTTGAAAGAGATGATCAACCGATTCTCAGAGAAGAAGAAATAAGTGAGGTTATAAATACTTGTGATTGCCGTGATTCATCTAATTCTTATTCTGATGGTAAATATAAATAGTGAGATAACTGCATTAGATATTTCATCTCTATTTAGTTTAATTACAAATGTTGAATAAAATTTTGTGTATACATCTTTTTGAAATTGTAAATAGATTTCCTAACCTCAAATTTTTAATTCTGAATACATGCTTACATTTATTTCTCATAATTTGAAATGATTTTAGATTAACATGCATAGTTAAAAAGATTATTTACTTTTGTATAGTGAAATAAGAGATTCATTAGTTGAAAATCAGTAATTCAGATTTAGAGAGATGTTTCTTATTGCATGCAAAATAAATAGTTTGTCAATAGTAGATTGTTTTATTAAAATTATTCATTGTATAATTTCAGGTGGAAAACAAGATGAAGCTGGAAATATCGACTTTCAGAACGACATTGATATTTGTCAAGATGATCAATATGTTGAAGATAATAGAATTATTGAAGAAGATGATTTTCGTCAATATTATCATGAAATGCTTAATTCCTCTGATGAAGATTTTAGTAATTCTAGTGATGACAGTGATGATGCAGAAAATAATGAAGGTAAATCAAATATACCCCACCAATTAGAACTTCCAGTAATATCTAAATTGAGAGAATGGGGAACAAAAATCAATCAATCAGATTTAGATGATTTACTTGAAATCTTAAGGGAAGATTTGCTTCCTACTCTTCCCAAATCTGCAGACTTTTTTAAAAACAGGCAGTGCAAATTATAATATAATTAGAATGGTTGATGCAAATGGTGGTTCAGGTGAATTTGTTTATTTTAGTATTAAAAAAATTTGTTGGAAATTGTAAATCCTGATTTGCACAAAGAGAAACGTATAAAATTGCAAGTAAATGCTGATGGAGTTCCTTTAAAAAAATCTTCGGATGAGCAGTTTTGGGTTCTTTCTGGTAAAATTCATTTTGAACCAGATATTTACCAAGTGTTTGCGATTGCCATATTTTATGGAACTGCTAAACCAAAAAGTGCAGATGCTTTTTTGAAAGAATTTATTCTGGAAGTGAATGAACTTCAAGAACATGGATTCAATATTGGAGAACAAAAATTTACTTTCGAACTAAAATGCTTTATTTGTGATACTCCAGCTAGATCATTTTTAAAATGTAGTTTAGGACACGGAGGATTTGAAGCTTGCGAAAGATGCGAGGTTGTTGGTAAATCAGTTGAGCGAAGAAGAGTGTATACAGAGCCAGAAGCTGTAGAAAGAACGGATACTTCGTTCAGATCTCAACGTCAAATTAGGCACCATCATGGGTCTTCACCGTTACAGAACATAATACCATTTATTAATTTAGTTCAAATATTTGTCCTTGACTTCATGCACCTCTGTTGTAATGGTATCATGAAGAAGCTCTTAGAATATTGGACTTCCGGTCATTTGGAAGTTTGATTTGATGTGAATAGAAGATTAGAGCTAGGAAGACGAATGGAATCTTTAAGATCCCAAATTCCCATTGAATTTCAAAGAAAGACTAGAACGACTGAAAGTATTGCAAAATGGAAGGCGACGGAATTAAGATTTTTTTTATTGTACTGTGGTCCTATTGTTTTAAGAAAACTTATGACAAAGCAATTGTACGAACATTTTCTTTTGTTACACGTAGCTGCAAGGATTTTGTGTTGTGAATCGCTATGTCATATTTACAATAAACACGCAAAATTTTATTTAAGAACATTTTTCAAAACATTGGCTTTTTATTATGGCGAAGCATCTCAAATATTGAATGCTCATCATCTGATTCATGTGGCTGATGATGTGATTTCAATAAACTGCAATTTGACGCGAATTACAGCTTTTGCCTTTGAAAATTTTCTAGGAAAATTGAAAAGGCTTTTGCGTACAACAAATCGACAATTAGCTCAAGTTTGTCGACGTTTGCATGAAAAGCAGACGATAATAACAAAAAGAAAAGTTACTATACACCCTGATTTAGAAATTTTAAATACAAACGGACAAAATAATGTAACAAAATTGCGTTATAAACAATTTACTCTTTGTACTTCATTGACGAATAACATGGTTCTTTTGAATGATAGAAATATTGTCAGCATTCAAAGAATGTTTAAAGAGGATAATATTTGGAAACTGGAGTGTCAAGTCTGGAAAACTAGGAAACCTGTGTTTACTTATCCTATTGATTCCTCGAAGTTAAACATTTGGAAGTTAAATACTCAACCTTTAAACAAAATTAGAATTCGACCATTAACGTTAATCGAAAGTAAATTAGTTAAATATATATTAACAAATGGAATACTAGTTTTTTGTGATGCTTTTCTTAAATCAAACCAATTTTATTATTATCATTATGAATATTATTGTTATTACTATTTTTATTTATTTTTCGATGTATACCTTTTTTGGGTTTTTACGTTTTTAAAATCTACATATTTTCTCATCAATCTACACTCAATAATCTCCCATATTTCCCTTCTATTATTATTCTTATTAATATTATTTTTTTTTTTATAATTATAATGCACTAATAAATTATGTTTCCTTTAAAAAAGCAAAAATTACCTATATAAAATTTATAAATGGAATCTCATAATCTTGTGTAAGATATTTTTTTAAACTTAATTCGAATATGGCGCCAAGATATTTGTCGCGCAGAATGGTCGTATTTGATGCTTGATTTGTGGAAAATTACGTTTGCGCATGTGCCGGTACTTCTACTCTATTGGGCGCTTACTGGCTTCCTGTTTCTTCTTGCCAACAAGATTCAACGACTCGTTACATTTAACCCGTGTTGAGCAGTAAGTCGTCCATTTTTATACACAAAAAGAGTGCTTCATTTAGTTAAAGTTTATTTCAAATTAAATTTCGAATCTTTTTGTGAGACATTTATTGTTTATTTGCAGAAAAGTGTTTTTTCAGGTAAGTGAAATATTAGAAAATTCATTTTTATCTTTCTTATCGAGTTTCAACAGTATACCAAGACAATGAAATAACCTCTTAATATTCAATCAAAGTTAATTTCCTAAAAATTTGCCAATTTAACCTACTTTAATAAGCAACTTTTATGTACAATTCATTGCTTTATGTAATAATATTTAACTTGTGCTATCGTATTTCTTGATTAATTAATTAATTATGAAAATATTTAAGAGATTATTAATTTCCTTTTTCCTGCCTAATGTTTAATGACGCTTTCACTTTTCTACAGTCAATTCAGAAACAGAATAATTTTTTTACTACGTTTGACATATATTTACTGAAATTAGATTTTGTTTACTTACAATTGATTTGAAAGTTTCAAATGAAATTTTTACAGTGTAGTTTATTAAAGAGGAATCAGACGAACAATCGGAACAAAAGTTAGTCGAAATGAATACTTTTGATTTTTGATATAGAAGACACATAAGTTAATGAAATTTTTTTCAGTGGAAGTGTGGACATTAGTATTTTTTACAAAATGAGCCCTTAAAAATTGCAATTTTTTTTAATTTTCATCAAATTGCAATCTTTAAGGGCTCATTTTGTAAAAAATACAAATGTCCACACTTCCACTGAAAAAAATTTCATTAACTTACGTGTCTTCCATATCAGAAATCAAAATTGTTCATTTGGACTAACTTTTGTTCCGATTGTTCGTCCGATTCCTCCTTAACAAAGTTTTGAAAATATTTGATAAAAATAATTCTAATTGAGTAATATTAAGACAAATATCTATTTACTAGAAAGAATTATCTTGATTATTTTTTTAGGGAATGAACATTTTTGTCTTGGTATTTCTTTAATTTAAATTTATAGAAATAAATAATTATTTATGTCTTTTAAATAAAATTGTATTAAAATATTTCTTTTCTTTAATTTATTTTAATAGGCGCGTAGGCGTGTGTATAGTTGATGCTTTTATTCGATAATATTATAAATATATAAGATTTAGAATTTGTTTCATTTTTGCAGAAAATTGAAATGTCAAAGAAAATTAAATCGACTAATTTGAAAGCATACGTTTTGTACGAATTTATCGATGCGGAGGACCATAACTTGGATAAATCTACCAGGCCCCTCAAATCCATTGATATTTCGCCAATAGATTGGGTATTTTTTGACGATGAATCAAAGCTTACATTCACCGTATTTCCAGCACCTCCATACGACGAAGAGAAAAGAAAATTACTTCATGGTTTGGTAAAAGCGAAAGCTCCACCGCCTGACGATTGGCCTACTTATCCTGTTGTTGTAAAAGGTCAGGCTCGTAAGAATTATATTTCCTTTATATCAAATTAATAACAGAGTTTTAAACAAAAGTTTGGATATCTGACTCGATCTATGTTTTAAATTTCAATCTCATGGAAAGATACACGAAAAAAATTATTATCTCAATTTGACATTTAATATGAGATTCAACCATAAATTATATCTAAAAACAAAAGTAAGATGTAATTAACTCCTTAAAATTTAAATATAGCTTTATATTTGATTAAAATATTAGTAATATAAAGAACACATATTCTTATGCCTAAAAACGATATTTGAAGTATCTAATTCTGTAATATAGAAAATATATACTAAAAAAAAAAATGAATGATTCAGCCAATGTATCGCAGCAACATTCGCTATTATTATGATTATCTATTTTTGAATTCTTTAGTGAAAGATTGAAATATTATTAGAATAAGGAATAAAAAAATCGACTTAAATTTATTCAAATCTTTTATATCCCACAAAATGAACATTTTTAAATATTGTATTTCCGAATAATAAAATACGTTTCAGCATAACTCTTTTATAGGTTTATAGTTTGTCAAATGAACATATCTCTAAATTATAGATTTCCTAAAAATGTCATTTACAGACATAAAGTTTTGCAAAATAAAGCATAACTTATTATAAATAGTCTGATTATAATACTAAATGTAGATATATTTTTAATTATCTGCAATTAGTAACACAACTTATTTCAAGTTTTGTGATTAATTTTTTTCCGTTTAATTTTCTTTTGATGCATATTCGAGAATTTTATTTTATAAAAGAAGGGTGTTGCAAAGAAAGAATTAACAGAACCTTAAAAATATTTTTCCAGGCAGCGCACAATTTCGACACTTAGCCAATTTTTTCAGAAACAAAAATGTAATTACAAATATGACCATGTACCCATAATGTAAATTTTATGCAGATTCTAAAACTAATTTGACATTTTAGAAATATCTATTATTTGGGCTTCAGTTTATAAACAAAACATTGAAAATTGTGTACTTTTTTTTTTGTTCATATTTTTCAATGTTTTGTTTAGAAACTAAAGTCCAAATAATACATATTTCTAAAATGTCAAATTAGTTTTAGAATCTGCATAAAATTTAAATTATGAGTACATGGTCATTTTTTTATTTACATTTTTTGTTTCTGAAAAAATTGGCTTAGTCTCGAAATGGTACGCTGCCTGCAAAAATATTTTTAAAGTTATGTTAATTCTCTCTTTGCAACATCCTTAATCTCGAAATATTTATTCTCATTATTATATTTCTGTACATTATGCAGCATAATTCTACTTATGTTACTATATTTGTTACATATATGTACCATACATTTTTTACGTATAATCCCCCCATTTAATATTAATTTTAAGATTTTCACGGTATAACACACCTTACTTCCCCATCAATGCCTAATACCTGGAACTTTTGTATATTGTAGCAACTTATGCAGAGGCGCAATGTAGACTGAAGAGTTTAAGTAATAAACAGAAATTTGCTTTTACTAGTGGAGATGAAGCAGGAGAAAAAAAATCCCAGGAAATTGAGAGTCTTATTCGCTCGAAATCAATTAACATAAAATCCATACAAAAAATTATGGAAATAGTTCCTAATTTAAACGAAGACCTTAACGAATTTAGTGTCGTTGTCAACAATAATAACTTACAGGGTGACACAAGAAGTAAAGAAAATCTCACAGAATTTCCAAATTGTTCAACCTTCAATAATCCACTTAAAAAACCCGGGAGCAACAATAACTCTATGCTACGGCAGGCTTCAAATTATACCGATTCACAAAATGATCTAGTTGCAAAAACATCACAAAGTGTTCCAATTAATCGATCTCTTTCAAATAAAGTTATTTCAAAATGCCTGAATTGCTTAGATCAAAAGAAACAGATAGGTTAGAAACTACAAATCTTAAAAATACAAAAAATAAATTGTAATAAAATTTCTAAACAAACATTCATTTCAGATAAACTTACGGAATGGACAACCAAAAGTGATATCCTTCTACAGGAAATAGTAGAAACTCTAAGAATTTTAAATTCTAGAATAGATGTTACAACAATAAATTTTATTCCTCTGGCTGCAACTACTGATTTTCCTTCTGAAAATAATCTACAAATTCCTTTTGAAAATTATGAAGATTTCCTATCGTTTGATGTGAAATTGAACTCAGAAGCAAAATTTCGAGACGATTTTGTAAGCATACCTATATATTTATTTTCATTACGGATTTTATGTAATATAATAATTTTACTTTCTAAATCTAAATTAATGTCTACTAGTTTTTATTCCATTTTACTAAAAATTAGTAGAAAATTTTACTATTTGATTTATTGGCTGATTTTTCCTAATTCAGATTTAGAGAAGAAATTTTTTAAACAAATTTTAATTTTTACACTTTTTCATACCATTGTATACCATACTTTCCATTGTAAAAATTAAAAATTTAAAATCGATTTGAATTAGAATTCAAAAATCTAACGTTTGTTACAATGTTTTTCCTTCGACTACTATTTACAGATTGCGAATTAAAATTATTAATTTCTCATTAAATACAGTTTACGAAATATGTATAGAGTCTTATACTATAAGTACTTGACGAAAACAAAAACAATACACCCATTGTTTGAACTAAATGATTGCTTACAATCACGTTTAAGTTTTCGGCAAATGAAACTTATAATTCTAGAAAGATTACAAATTAATTTACAATTTAATTTATAATTATAATAATTATAAAATATGTATTTTGTCTCTTTATAATTAATTCATAGTAATTAATTAATGTAAAATTAGTTTTTTTTTTGTTATTGGCCGCATTAAATAAATTTTTTTTATATAGATGAAGTGAATCCATTCATTGAATTATTTTACTCTAAATGTCCAAATGTCGGTGGACAGTAAGCTAACTGTCGGACATTTAGCTTACTGCTTAGACAAATAGACGATATCGACGTGTATTCGTCTATTATTAACCTAACTGTCTGGACAGTTAGGTTAATGTCGGATTCGTCTAAGTGGCGACGACATATATATATATATTATTAACATTTCATCAATTTATATTTTTAAGTTTTTTGCTTACTAATATTTTATGAGGGCCAAGCCCTTGTCCTAAAAAGTGCAATGTATTTTTGTTCTTATAAGTAAAGTAAATTTTATTTTAAAAATTCTGAAAATATTCTTATTTTTGCCAACCTAAATAAATCCATAAATGGCCTATATTATAATTTAATACATCGATTTTTAATCAATTCAAATGTCACGTCGATAGAAGAAGATTTCTATGAAAGAAACTATTTGAATTACAAACATAAACTTGACATTCAAATTTAGGGTTAATTTAAGAAAAAGCAACCTCTCTTATCCCATAAAAAATTTTTGATTTAAAAATTCGTTTAAACAATTTTATTTAATTAATTGCTTCCTATTTTAAGTTAGTAATTGTTTTAAAGTTTTTTAAAACTTTAATCTCTCTTTAATTATTTAAGAAGAAATTATTATTGAATTATTTAGATTATTTTAACTAAAATTAAACAAAATATTGAAATAGGTAGTTGTAAGGGCCTGGTAGGGGCCTAATATTTAAATCGAGTAATAATAAGGTGCTCTGGTTGGAACCTAGTTAGATTAAAATCGGTACTAGTGGGGATCTAATAGGGCCCTGATATTTAAATCGGGCAATAAGGGGTTCTCTTGTTAGAGCCTGAATAGTTTTTTCTAGTTAGAACCTAATAATCTAAGCGTCCCTACTAAAAATTAGGACAGGATTGGTCAGAAATCTGGTCAGGAAGTCTGACCATTTTAATCCAGTTTTGTTACGTTTCTGGACGAATCGGGTCAGAAACATAGCATAACTGGTGAGGAACTTTCAAAACTGGTCACAATATTTCCGCTGGCTCCGCCCTTTTACCAGGGACGAAGTAGGGTGTTTGGGGCCCCCTCTTGAAGAAAAAAGAAAAAATTACACAAAAAAAAGTCTGTCTAGCTGGTATTGATCCCG
Source organism: Ganaspis brasiliensis (assembly GCA_037103525.1). Taxonomy (NCBI): domain Eukaryota; kingdom Metazoa; phylum Arthropoda; class Insecta; order Hymenoptera; family Figitidae; genus Ganaspis; species Ganaspis brasiliensis. The sequence goes on along the minus strand of JAZKLR010000449.1, from coordinate 1,880,785 downwards.
GGACCTTTAGCCTAAAAGTCCGACGTCTTGAACACTGTGCCATAGAGCCACTTGTAACTCCATTTCTTTTCAAATATACTTAAATGTTGTTTAACTTTTAGCTGATGTAATAATTTCGAGATTTTATTTGATATGTAAGATATGTTTTAAAAAAAATTAATGACCTAAATATATGTGGTATTGTTACAAAATTTAAAATATAATAATAAATAATCATTATGCTAAGATACCACATTGGTTCACTAAAACGGTATAATATTTGGAATTTGATAATTTTATATGGCTCACATAACCTATAAATGTACTATGAGAAAATAACAAATTACAAATACAAAAGTAGATATACCTCTAAATACCTATAAATTCTATTATAGTATTATATTTTTAAACGTATTTAGAACTTTGAGTTCGTAATTTCAAAAAATAATAGTGTTTGTTTTATTATATAAAGCGAGTAAGTTAATTACTTATCATTAGTAAATTATGACTATTAAACGATTAACACGCAGAATATAATTCTAAACTTGTATAGTATAATATAAATTTGTTATTTATAATTACAAATTAACGTAATATAAAATATAAGTTATATATACGTTGAGAAATAGTCGCAGTCTTAAAAATAGCGGGAGTTGAATAGGAGGAGCTTAGTAACTGTATGGTTGGAAATGGTGAGACCCGTCACAAGTGGTGAGAGTAATCTACAGATATGGTTAGAAATGGTGACACCCGTCACAAATGGTGAGAATTGTCAGGACTGTTCAGAACTGCTGACCATTCTTGATTAATTCTGATCTTATTTTTAGTAGGGGTCACATAATAGTCGGGCCCTGACAACTTTTACTTACTAGAACTCCAAAAGCGCGCTACGCGCGCGCAATTCTGTTGTAGGGGAGACTGGGGCTAAACCAGACAAGTCAAATATCTCTAAATCTGCCGAGTGTTTCACACCGTTTAAACATTCTGTCAATGTGTTGATATGTGAAGTATATACTTCATTAGGTTTTAATGACATTTCAATACTTTAATAGAAGTAGTGGCCGTCTAAGTGTGAAAAATCGTGTTTTTTCACTGCAAATTAAAATTTTTTTTCTTATACTTTTTGTGTTTTTGACACTTCAAATAAAGTATATTTATTATTTGCTAACTGTTTTTTATAGCTTGAGGCATATAGAATTTAGTTAAAAAAAACTTTTTTAAAATAATTTTAAAAGAACAAAAATATTGCGCCTTCATTATGAGATGACCGTGTGGGGCAAAACCGGACGAATCAGAATTGCTGTATTGAATGTTGACGTAAAACTCACAGTGATTTTCTGTGAACCACTAATAATATAATTTCTTAACAAAAGTGTTGCATCGATCCAAATAATGAGTCTGAAAAAAAGGAAAGCTTTTTTTGCCTTTTTTGACATTTTGTTAATGAATTTTTTATACAGTTACTATCAGTCATTAATTTCAATAATATGTCTAAGAAAACAATATATTTTGTATTAAATAAGTTAAATATGTATCAGTGAAGACTCTTATTGAATTTTTAAATTACAAAAATGCATATTTGTGGTTCAACTTTGGCTAAATTTGAACGGTGTCCGGTTTAACCCCACCATTTTTTGGATTTTCGTTTTTGAGGTGGTCATATTCAAAGCGACTTACCAACAAAACTATCTATTATTTTTTAAATGGAACAACAGTATTTTTTAGTTGAAGGAACAAGCTTTAAAATGATATATTACACTTTGGCAAAAAATATGACTTTATATGGTTTTTTTTGCAAAAGACCAAATCCGTCCGGTTTAGCCCCAGTCTCCCCTACTTCAATTTTCTTTATTTTTCAATTGTCCAATTTAATATTTTACTAATTTCTGATAATTGTTAATTTCACAATAGTGAAATCTGCAATGTTTCCATTTACCAGTTTACCAAATTCTCTATTGTGTTAATTAAAAATTTCTCTATTTCTACAATTTTGTAGTAAACAAATTTCCAATTTTCTAATATGACAATTTTCCAATAACTAAGGCTCAGATTTCTCTATTTATTATTTCACAAAATTTTCCAATTCTTGATTTTATCAATTTTTATGTTTTGACAAATTTCTCAATAGAAATTCCTTTTTTTAATATTTTGTAATAATTTATTTTCCACTTTCATAAAAGACATTTTAACTAAATTAAAATAATGAGCTACCTTTTATTATATTATACCTATCTTTGTTGTATCTGTCTCTGTCAGCGTTACTGAGATAGTATAGCAGTATGGGGATACGTTTATTTTCTTGGGGAAAAATGCTTTTTATTTGTATCTAAAATTTGCTAGACTTTTGTAATTTGACAAATAAATTGCTGAAAAATTGTAGAGAACTTTGTTGGAAGCTATTACACTGGTCGACACCGAAAATGATTCAAGAATCAGACCATGATATTCTTATAGATTTTTCATCGCCGAACACGAATTTCTTATACTTTAAAATATTAATTACAGTAAAACCGACGTATATCGGACCCGCATGTATCGAATTCCCGCCTACATCAGATATTTTTGCCGGTCCCTTGAATTTATATATCATGTATTTTTACCCGGATAAATCGGATTCCCGATTAGATCGGAAAATTTTTTCGGTCCCTTGAAATCCGATATACGTGAGTTTTACTGTAGTAGCTTTTATTTTTAAACCTAAAGAAAATTCATTGCGTGGTTAGTAAAATATGATGCTTTAATTAGAAAAATATTCAAAGAAAAAATTTTTCCGAGAGAACTATCTTAAGGTTTCAAAGTTTTTGTTTTTAAAAATCATTTTATTGTTTATAAAATAATAAATAATTAATCATAAAATAATTAACCATATTTACATAATTTTGTCTAAATTTTGTTTTAAATTAAAGGTAGATAAATTTTTCATCGAATCTTCTTCTCGGAATTTTAAAAGAAAACTTTGTTTATTAAATATCGTGCTAATGGCACGGTAAGTTTGATTTTTTCTTGACTTTTTATATTAAAAACAACACAATAATGTGTAAATAACATAGTTATTAAAGACTCTACTGCCTTTTGTGCCGTTGGCATCGGCACATAGGTTACTATTTTGACTATAATATAAGAATTTTAATGATGAGGTAATTTTCTTAACCTCAATGTTGACTACCCCCACGTTTTTTGTAAGTGGTTCTTGTAAATTTATCCTTACAATTATGGTTTATAAAATGAAATCTTCGTTGTATAAATAACTATAATTTTTGTATGTAGATTCTGAAGAGGACCAAAATTTTGGTTGAAAAGCTTAAATAAAGAAAAGCTAAAATTTAATAAACTTGTATAGAAACTTTTTAACACCTGTATTTTAATTATTAGTAACAAGTCGAAACACTACAACATCTTTATAATAATATTAAATATTTAATTAACAAATTGAACAAAAAAAATTTTTTTACTTTCAAAGAGTAACATTTATTTACTCATCCTTTACGGGTTCGAGGGCCTCCGTTCTCTTTACATCTAGATCTTCTCATCTCTTAAACCACCTAACTGGCAAGTGCCTGGGCTTCCATTTCTTGTTCCTTTTTCCCATAATGAGTTCATCCCATTCATCGCCCACCCTTTTTTATAAAGTCAAACTCTACTTTCTCCTTTCATCTTCTTAGCATTAACCCTTTCATTCACTAACTTTCATTCACTACTTTCTCTCAATGTCTCTCGTGCCATCCTCACATCATCCTAACCTTCTCGTTCTTCCATTTATACGTTTTCCTTCCTCTCCATGATCTCTTTAACTTCTCCTTTCTATATCTAAGCCTATTTCTGTACCCACTTTGATGACCCCTTCCGTATTCTCTTTCACCTGACATCTTACACCATCCACCCAAACACTTTCTCTGTCCATTTTTACCTCACTTCCATTTCTTTTCTCCGCCCACGCTGTTTGTTCCAGCATCCATCTTTTCCTTCTCTCTCTCCACGTTCTATCCACATCTATCCTCTCAACTCATGCTTGCAACTTACTCTTTAATCTAATAACTTCATTCTTATCTTCCTCATCCTCTAATTCCACAATCCATAATTTTGGTTTTTCCTTATCATCTCCCCTCACCCCCTTGACATTTCTGATCCTAACCTTACCAATCCTTGACAACAGTGCTTCTACTTTTTCTTTACCTTCTGTCCAGCCAACCTTGATTCCTCTGATCACAATATTCCTCTTCCTTTTCTCTCTTTCCATAAGTTTTTTCATTATTTTTTTTTCATTTTTTTTTCATCATTAAATGCTACTCTCTCCATTTCTACCTTCTCTCTCAGCAAATTCTTCTCATTCTCACCTATACTTATTCCTTTCTGTACATTCTCTATTATTTCCCACATACTCTCTTTCTTCTCTTCCCAACTTGCCTCCCACTCTTCAAACCGCTTTAAAATCACTTTCACTGCCTTTCTTAACATTTTAATCTGCCTAGACCGGGTTTCCTCTAATTCCTTAAAATCATCCATTTGCTCCCAAGCTTCATTAAATTTTTCTTTCGAATCCTTCATTGAGCTTTTCATTACTCTAAGTAAAACTTGTCAATCTTTACATTTAATACTTTTCATGATATCCTCCTTTTCAAATTGACGCGCCCTGTCATCATTCACTCTTTCACTACTCGACTCATTGCTCTCCGTCATTCTTTAGCCCTACCTTATCTACACTTTCTCGATATCGTTATTTTCGTCACTCTCTCTATCTGTCACTCTCACTCAGCTCGCTCTCACCATAACCTCACAATTATTCCTTCTTTTTCAATTCCTTTTACCATTCATACATTTAACTACCTCTTCATACACTCTTTTCATTTACACCTTCGCACTTCACTCTACCCTTACCAATCACTCCACTGCCCACCCTTCAGTTATTATTAATAAATTTTAAATAAAACTATTTCCCCTTCATAAACGCGTCAGCTACTCATCGGTACCGAAATCGGTACCGGTTCCACAGCTAAAGTTTTAAAAGACGTATGGGGTTGCCCCCAACGTTTTTTTTTCCTAACTACGGTCCTCACTCGCATATATAATTCACTAATTATTTGTGCACAAAAAGTATACAAATTGGAAAAAAGGCCTCGTCCTGACAATTGTACGGCACTAAAAAAATTAACACGGAAAGATTTCATTATTGGATGCCAATTTATGATGGGAAGTACGAATAGAACTTTCTGACACATTTCATAAACAATTATGTGAGGGCTAGAGATGATCATATGCACCAATCTTCACACTGTGCCATATGTAACAGGAAGTCAGGACCGTACTTAGAAAAAAAGGCGTTGAGGGCAACCCCCAACGTCTTCTTAAACTTTGGCTGTGGTACACCGTTAAGCAACTATTAAAAAACAGTTTTAAGCAACAGTGTTTATTTGAAAATTTTTTTTGATTCTGTTATTAACAAATAAATAAAAAGTTACATTTAAGTCGTTTTCAGCGATGTTTATAAAATTGTTTTGATCCTAGTTTGACAAAATTGCAATTATTTAAGGTTTCAAAGTTTATTTTCTAAAAATCCCTTTATTGTTTAAAAAATAATAAATAATCTATATTAATAAAATAAGAGTTTTGTCTGTACATTGCACAGAACTTTGAAATTTTTGTTTATTTTTTCGTTTCAAGTTTTCAATTACAAAAATGCTGTTTAAAAGAATTATGTATGTTTGTATGATTGTATGTATGTATATAGATGTATGTACGTATGTTCGCGATATTTTTTCCAGGCATCACTTAAAAACGGCTACACGGATTGAAGTTAAATCTTGCAGTCTGTTAGGTGTTTGCGTAACATAAATTTATAACCAAACCCCATTAAAAAATATTAATTTTAAAGGAAGTTATAGCATTTTTTCAAAAAAATTAAAAAATCGAAAAATTTAATATTTTTCATTTTTTTACGTAACACTCTTAAACTCTTTGTACCTATAGCTTTTTATTTCGACAATAATTGATCAGGGATTAATAATTGAATTATAATTTGTAGCCAAACCCCATTAAAAATATTTTTTTAAACGGAAATTATGGCACTTTTTCAAAAAAATATAAAACTTAAAAACTGTAATTTTTACCATGTTTTGACGGATCACTGCAAAACTCTTTGTACTTAGCTCTTTTATTTAGATAAAATTTATTAAATTAATTAATATTTTAACATTAAAAATAAAATGGAAAAATAAATTACAAATTTGAATTTCAAATTTCTACAAAATTCAAAAAATCAAAAATATTCAATTGTAAAATTTTTTGTTTGTTTTAAACCTAATTTGACAGAGTGTTAGGTCTTGACTCAAGTAGGGTTTATAAATTTACAAAATTGAAAAATATTAATAACAACGGGAGATACACTATATTTTCAGAAAATTAAAAAAATTAAAATTTTTATAATTATACATTTTTTGATGGTCTGTTTTTAAACTTTCTACAATTGAGAAATTACAAGTTTAATTTAATTAAATTAATTATATTACCTGTGAATTCGTCACATTTTAGCAGAATTTTGAAAAAAAATGTTCTATAACTGAGATAAAACAAAAAATTGTTATCGGGATAAAAAAAATCGAAAAAATTATAATTGTAACGAATTACTTTGATGCATAATACATAATAGTAAAATTAACAAATATAAGATTAAAATAATTAATTCAATTGTTTAATGGACACAAATCAATACTTAAATAAAAAATTGTAATTAATTGAATTGAATTTTGAAATGGGAGACACAACATAATTTTGAAAAATGTACATTCTTGGATTTGTTTCTTTTATACAATGTTCCTTAATTGACAGAACTGTAAAAATATTCAAAATTGGAGATTAAACAATTTTTCTAACAATCTAAAAATATTCTTGTTAGTTTCATCATTTTCAAATAAATATGAATTATAATATTTGTAACTAATAGGCAATATAAATTTTATTAATTAATTTAAAATGAATTTCATTTTATTTTAAAGTTGTAATTAAAACAGATTTGCATAATGTATATTATAAATACTCTTATGATAAATATAATATAATGTAAACAAAACAATACAAAACTATTAATTTTCGTAAGATTTTTGCTTTTTTGGTCCTTTTTAAGTAAATTATACTTTTGAATGTAAATTATCCTTTAATATGTGACTATTCTTAAGAGACTTTAAAATTATTTTTGAAGACGAATGATTGGTTACTTTCACGTGACAGATCTTAGAAATAATATCGTAGAAAATAAACAAAAACTAAATAAAATAAAACATTTATGAATTTCATAAATTGTAAAGAAGATTTTAAGCAATGTAAAGACAAAAGTTGAAATGTATCAGTAGGAACTAAAACCCCTTCGAAGACGGGAACGACAGCTAGTATTTAAATAATTTTGTCTAAATTTTTTTTAAATTTAAGGTAGATATATCTGACATCGAATCTACTTCTTGGAATTTTAAAAGAAAAATTTTGTTTATTAAATATTTAATTAACAAAATTAACAAAAATTTTTTTCATTTTCAAAGAGTACTATTTTCTTAAATTTACAAAGTTTTGTTTAAAAATGATTTGTACTACTTAAGCAACTATTAAAAAATAGTTTTAAGCAACAGTTTTTATTTGAAATTTTTTTTTGATTTTGTTACAAACAAATAAATAAAAAGTTACATTTTAGTCGTTTTCGGCAATGTTTATAAAATTGTTTTGATCCTAGTTTGACAAAATTGCAATTATTAAAGGTTTCAAAGTTTAGTTTTTAAAAATTCATTAAATATTTAATTAACAAATTAAACAAAACAAATTTTTTTACTTTCAAATATTACTATTTTCTTAAATTTACAAAACTTTGTTAAAAAAAGATTTGTACTACTTAAGCAACTATTAAAAAATAGTTTTAAGCAACAGTGTTTATTTGAATTTTTTTTTTTTGATTCTGTTATTAACAAATAAATAAAAAGTTACATTCAAGTCGTTTTCAGCAATGTTTATACAATTGTTTTGATCCTAGTTTGACAAAATTGCAATTATTTAAGGTTTCAAAGTTTAGTTTTTTAAAATCCCTTTATTGTTTATAAAATAATAAATAATTAATAATAATATAATTAACTATATTTAAATAATTTTGTCTAAATTTTTTTTTAAATTAAAGGTAGATAAATTTGACATCGAATCTTTTTCTCGGAATTTGAAAAAAATTTTGTTTATCAAATATTTAATTAACAAATTAAACAAAAAATATTTTTCCACTTTCAAACAGTACTATTCTCTTAAATTTACAAAATTTTGTTTAAAAATGATTTGTACTACTGAAGCAACTATTAAAAAATAGTTTTAAGCAACAGTGTTCATTTGAATTTTTTTTATATTGTTATTAACAAATAAATAAAAAGTTACTTTTTAATCGTTTTCGTCAATGTTTATAAAATTGTTTTGATCCTAGCTTTACAAAATTTGCAATTATTTATTTAAGGGTTCAAAGTTTAGTTTTTAAAAATCCATTTATTGTTTATAAAATAATTAATAATAATTAATCATAAAATAATTAACCATATTTAACTAATTTTGTTATGTTTAATTTCAACTTTCTTAAAAAATATTGTTATCTGTGCATAATATAGTGCTGTTCATTATATAATTAGTCATATAAACAAATTTTAAGAACATTACCGAAAACGAATTCAATGTAACTATTTCTTTCTTTGTTCAACACGACTTTCTATAAAATTTGAAATGTCAACCACCTCCTAGCATGTAATAAGGGTAAAAAAGGGGGAATTTTGTCTCCAATTTTTGAAATTACCAGTATACCTATTTCCATTATCTCTCACTGCCTCTCTCTCACTGCCTCTCTCTCTCTCTCTCTCTCTCTCTCTCTCTCTCTCTCTCTCTCTCTCTCTCTCTCTCTCTCTCCTTCAAGCTGCCTGTCATCCCAATTTTTCGAAATTCTTCAAGCTACCTGCCATCCCCAATTAGGATCAGGATCATTAGACGAAGAAAATTTTTTAATTATACCTACCTTTCTTATCTCTCTCACTTCAACTATTTTCAATCTTCCTCTCTCTCTCTCTCTCTCTATACCATTAAGCGTCACGCTTTTTGCGTTACAAGCCCATAACTAGCTGATTTCTTATATAGGACTAGCACCTTACTAAAAGTAGGGCTACTTAGTAAGGGCCTGATTATCCCCTACTTTCAATTTCCACACGGGAGCAGGCCACATACCTGAGGTCGGGTGGCTAAGAAGTTTTTTATTTGTATTTTGTAAAAAATACTTAAATTCATCATCCGACATCAGATTTGTAATCAGCGACCTCAAAAACCCCCGTATTAAAAGTTCCAAGCAAATTTATAGACTTTTCATGTTTTAAGACCACCATATTGAATCCGCCATTTGCAATTTTGAAAATCTGTCCTCAGATTTGTAATCAGCGACCCTAAAAACCCCTGAGTAAAAAGTTTCAAGCGAATAAAAACATTTTTTAAATTTTGGACGCCATATTGGATCCGACATTTTGAATCTGAAAAATCCGACATCAGATTCGTAATCAGCGACTCCAAAAACCCCCGAGTAAAAAGTTTTAAGCAAATCTATAGTCTTTTTAGATTTTATGTCCGCCATATTTGATCCGCCATTTTGAATTTTGAAAATCTGACATCAGATTCGTAATCAGCGACTCCAAAAACCCCCGAGTAACCACTATCTTCCAAAATATTGTATTTAGAGAGTTAAAATTTTGTACAGGAATGTATTTTCAGGTGTAAATTACATAAAAATTATAGAGAACGTGATGGTGATTGCGCTGTCAACGAAAAATCCAGAGATTTTAGCAAATACCCATAAAAAATACTCAAAAATCATTTTATTTCCTTAACAACGCTATGATCAACTTCTACAATCATGTTCTCTACCATTTTTCTGTAATCTACACGTGAAAATACATTTGTGTACCAAATTTGAACTCTCTAAGTCAAATTGTTTAGAAATTATAGGAGGGGGGATACGGTCATTTTTAGCATTTTTTTTAAGTCGTTGGTTTTTGCTTAAAAACACTATGATAACAATCTGCAACAAAGTTCTCTAGAGTTTTTCTGTAATCTATATGGCAAACTACATATGTATACCAAATTTTAGCACTCTAAGTACAATAGTTTGGCAGATATCGAGGTGGCATTGTACACTTTTAGTGCATTTTTGCTAAAAAAATGACCGTATCCCCCCCCCCCTTATCTTCCAAACTATTTGACTTAGGATGCTGAAATTTGGTACACGTATGTAGATTTACGTGTAGATTACAGAAAAATTATAGAGAAAGTGATGATTATAGCGCTGTCAAAGTTATAACACTAAACTATGGCCCATATGTTAAAAAAATGCTCAAAAATATTGTTATTTCCTTGACAACGCTATGTTCAACACATACAATCATGTTCTCTATCATTTTCCTGTAATCTATACGTGAAAATACATTTGTGTACTAAATTTGAATTCTTTAAGTCTAATAGTTTGAAAGTTCAGAGGGGGGAATACGACCATTTTTTAGAATTTTTAAAAAAAAATCGTTTTTTTTTGCTGAAAAACGCTATGATAACAGCCTGCAACAAGGTTTTCTATAGTTTTTCTGTAATCTGCACGTCAAACTACATAGGTGTACCAAATTTCAGCACTCTAAGTACAATAATTTGGCAGATAAAAGGCAGGAATGGTACAAATTAAACGCATTTTTTCGAAAAAATGACCGTATTACCCTCTTATCTCCCAAAATATTTGACTTAGAGAGTTCAAATTTGGTAAAAAAATGTAGTATCATATGTAGATTACAGAAAAATTATAGAGATTGTTGTGGTGATAGCGCTGTCAAAGAAATGGCAAAAGCTATCAGCCAAAAAATATCAAAATTTCTCAAAAATCTTGTTATTTTCTTGACAACGCTATGATCAACCCCTAGAATCATGTTCTCTATAATTTTCCTTCCATCTACACGTGAAAATACATATGTGGGCAAAATTTGAACTTTCTAAGTCAAATAGTTTGGCGGCTAGGGGGGGGGATACGATTTTCGAGAAAGTTTTTCCAATAGGGTTCCGTGCGTACACTTGTGGTGTACGGAACCCTAAAAATGACAGAAAGCATAAGGCACTGACACCTTAAACAAAAATTTTATACGAAATGTCCATCTAGAGGCCCTGTTCATCTTAGGACCCACTCCCTTACAAAATTTAGGGTTGAAAGAGGAATTAAAGCAAGCTCAAAAATTATTGAGGAAAGTTTTAAAAATTATTACACCGGAAAAAATTAAGAGTTTAGAATTAGATAAAAATAAATCAACAAAAAGAATAAAAGAAAAAGTTAGAAGGAAACATCAAGAAGTTACGATTAAAGATTTATGATCAGAAAATAAATCGGTAGAAGACGGTAAAATTTTTGGTGATTTGGAAATTGATAGTCAGGAATTATATTTTGGAGGTATACAAAATTCAAGTAAGGAGGAGAGGGAAAATAAAAGAAGAAATATGGGAGCGATTAAAAAAGTATTTTAAGAAAAAGATAAAAGGTTAGGATATAATCAAGTAGAAAATAGTGATGATCAATTAAATAATTATACAAAGGAAAAAAGTAGAGGAAGATAATTATGACCAGGGTACTTATGAATTAGAATAATTTTAGGTACAAATATGAAAATAAATAAAGACAAATATAATGTTTGTAATTATGATGAACTATTATATAAAAAAAGGGAAAATATTAGGGAAAGAAATAAAAAATTAGAAGAAGAACATAGAAAAATAATAAAAGAAAAATTTAAACCAATAGCTCAGAGTTCGAAACATTCTCAGTTAGATCAGGAAAAAGACAAACAAAAATAGTGTTATGATAGTGAAATGAGACAAAATATTACACTGAGAAAAATCTGTTGCGATTATCGCATGAGCAAATGATATGAATATAGCATAGACACTAACTATACAAAAATTGCAAGAATCCACCTAATTATTAGGCCGCTCCGCCTAGTTTTCAGGCTAAGTCCGAGCAATAACTATACGTGCTGTTAGAAATATAGCATCAATAGAATTATGGAAAAAATGCAAAAATGATTTCAAGCAATAATCGCAACAGATTTTTCTCAGTGTAAAAAGAAAAATACAGAAAAAGAAAATAAGTTTAATGTTAGGGAAAATGGAATGAAATGATAGAATAGAAAATATAGGATTTCGGTTTCCTTTCGGAATGATACAAACTCCATTTCAATTAAGGTCAAATTGGCCAGTGAAGTTTAGGAATGGTAGAAAAAATAGTCCAGCGCATTCCTGAACGATTTATTTAGATTCAAAGAGGAGTATAGAATATCAGATGCAGATAATAATATACTTAAGAATCTGGAAGCAGTCCTATTTGAAGAGGCATTGGAATGGTTTAGAATTTCTAAACAAAGCTGGCAAACTATAATAGATTTTAAAGTAGATTTTGTTAGAATTTTTCTAAATCAAAGGTATTTTAAAGAGATTTCTAACAAAATAAAATCTCACATACAAAGAGCGAATCAAGATATTCATTTTTTTCTTGTAACCATTAGAAAGCAATTTATTAAGTTGCTTCCTATAAAATCAATGGATTGGGAATTAAAAACAGCTTACGAGAATTTGAGGTTAGAATATAGTCTCTATATTAAAAGAAGTGAGTTTACGAGATATCAGGAATTGAAGGATGTAGAAAAGAAATTAGAAATCAAATGGAAAAAATTCAAAAAGAAAGAACAAAAACTTACATATGACAATAGACCAAAAATTACTTATCCTCAAGAAAACATTTCAGACGGAAATGTGAGAGATAAAGTAATAATAATAAAACAAAAAACATCAAAAAAGAACCACAGCAGAAAATGGAGAATTACTCTCAAAATACTACAAATGTAGAAAATAAAGAACAAGTGTATAAATGTTTTGTTTGTAAAAGAGAAGGAAATTTTAAGAGAGAATGTCTTAGGTTAAAAGATAATGCCATTGGGAATCAAGGAGCATGTTTTTTGTGTAATGAGTTAGGACATTTTAAAAAAGAGTGTTCATTATTACTAGGCCAGGGAAACGAATAAAGGAGGTACTTGAAAAACAAGTATCCCTAATAGTATATGAAATACAGGAGAAATACGATACAACAGGGGTAGAAGAAAGGTTTTTCCTGATATTGAAATTCGAGAAAAATCCGGTTCAAACATTAGTAGATACGGGTGCTACGTGTTCTTACTTAGGGAGAGATTTCTTAAACTTGTTAGAAATGTACGGTAAAAAAATATTACCTGGAAAAGTAGGGAGAGTAAAAGTAACAAACGGACAATTTATCAAATTGGTTGGGAAAATAATAATTCAAGTTGAAATTGATCATAAAATAAAAGAGGTTGAATTTAAGATAGTACTAGAATTAGAAATTAAAGCAGTATTAAGATTAAATATGATAAGGAAATTAAAAATGACGGTAGATTTTGATTAAGATAATTGGTGGATAAAATATTTACCAAGAATTAAATATGTTATGGGTACAGTATAAGATAAAGAATTAAAAATTGCCAGTATAGATAGGGAAATACAAATAATAGAGAAAAAAGAAATAGGAATACAAACTGGTGGATCTAGCACAGAAAGTGAAAAGAATAAAAAGAGAAAAATAATAAAAGATCGAAAAGTAGAGGGATTTAGAGAAAAACAGGAGGGAGGGGAAGAAAATATTTTAAAAACAGAATGTAAAGAAGGAATTCAATCAAAAATTAGCAATTAGATAAAAAAAAATTCCGATGCTAATGGAAATTAAAATTAAAAATAGATTCGAAGTTTTGAATTCACTGGAAACTTTTGAGGAATCAAATCTAAACGAGGTTGATTTTGAACAAAAAGATTACAGAGAATCAAAATTTAAAAAAATTAAAAATAGGAATACGAAAGGGAGAGAAGGGAAGGATGAAGTGGAGGACAGAGAAAAAATGGTAGATAAAGAAAAGAAGGGACAAGTGAAGAAAATAATAAATAAATTTAGGAAACCATTGAATTGGTCGTGGATTAATTTTAAAAATTGGGAAATTTTAAACAATATGGTAGAAGAAATAATTAATAAGGAAGAATTAGAACAAAGATCAGAATCGTTATGCGGAATAGTTTAACTTACGGAAAGTCAACAAGAAAAGTTAGATGGACTAGTTAAAGAAAAGATGTTAGTTACTAATGGAATTCTTCCAGCCACTAATAAAACTGAACACAAAATTTATGTACAAGGTCATGTTCCATTTAAGCAATGGTATTATAATGTTTCACCTAAAATTAAGGAAGAAATTTGTAAAGAGCTTATTCGCATGTTGAATGAAGATATCATTGAGCCCAGTAATAGCGATTGGACAAACCTAATAATTATGATAAAGAAACCTAATGGATTTTATCGATTTTGTTAAAATTTTCGTAAAGTAAATGAGATTACGAAAAAAGTCTATATCCGGTTCCTTTGATAGCAGAAATTTTGGATATGCTTAGATCTACTAAATACATATCTAAAATTGACTTAACAACTGCCTATAACCAAATCTCTCTTAGTCCAAATTTCGTGAAATTACTGCATTTATAGTTCCCGAAAAAGGTTTGTTTCAATTTAAGAGAATGCTCTTTGGATTGAGCAATGCCCCTGCAACATTTCAAAGATTGATGAAAAAAATTATTACCCCTGATTTAAAACCCAAAGTTTTTTGTTACTTGGATGATATAATCATAGTTCCACACGACAGCTCCAATATTAAGTAAGCCAAATTTTAAAGTTGATTTGCAGCTAGAAACTGATGCTAGTGATTACGGATTAGGCGCGGTTTTGACTCAAGTAATAGAGAACAAGACTTGTGATTGCGTATGCTAGCAAAAATATGAGTGAAGCAGAAAGAAAGTACTCAGTAACAGAAAAAAAATGCCTAGCAGTGGTTTGGGCAATTAAGAAATTTATACCATTTTTAGAAGGGTATAAATTTAAAGTAGTTACAGATTATCGTGCGTTAATGTATCTTCATAATTTAAAAAATCCAACAGGAAGGTTAGCAAGATGAGCATTGGAGTTGTTAGAGTATGATTATAAAAAAATGTATAGAAAAGGGTCATTACATTTAGTAGCAGATGCACTTTCAAGGATAAATGAACAAGAGTATTTCGAAGGTCAATTAGCAGCAATAATAGAACCAGAAAATACGGATATCAAGTAAAATTTAATTTAGTTGAAAAGAAGCGGCAGTTAAAACGAAAATTGGCGAATTAGAGATAAACAATATTTCTATAGGCCAGATCCCTTTAAATCAGATTTAACTCCAGACATTAATTCATGGAAATTATGGATGTTTTAATTTTGGTAAAGGTTCCTTTTTTATTATCTAAAGTCAGAAAAGGTTTTTATTGAATATTTTTCAATTTATAACAATTCAAATATCTCGATTTGTACAGATTACCATGCGCGCTCGACTTTTGTTTTCGCTTTCCTGTAAAATAACCAATTGGATTCTTAGGTCCCTTTCTTCAGAACGCGTCACAAATAGGTCCTAATAGATAATCATGATAATATTCTGGAAGGTCATTTAGGTAGAGAGAAAACCTACCTAATGTCGAATTTCAGAAAATTATTTTTGTCCAGGTATGTATTCGGATGTAATGAAATATGTTAAGAATTGTGATGTTTGCCAAAGAATAAAAGCAAATAATCATCCAAAAATGGGTTTAATGGGTAAAATAATTTTAGAAGAACCATGGACAATGGCAGCAACAGATATTATGGGACCGTTTCCTTTATCAAAAAATCGTAACAGATATTTATTAGTTTTTGTGGATTTATTTACCAAATGGGTAGAAATAATTCCAATTAAGAAAGCAAATGTCAAAGCAATTGAAGCAGAATTTCATAGAAGGGTAATTTCTAGATGGGGAACTCCAAGAGTTTTATTATCCGAAATTGGAACAGAATTTGCGAATAAAACAATTAGGGAATTAGCTCAAAAATTTGGTATTAGACATTTAACAACTTCTAAATATTATTTTCAAGCTAATCCAACAGAAATATGTAATAGATCAATTAAAACGGCAATTAAGGCATACTTAGAAAAGAAACATAATTTATGGGATCAAAATTTTTAATACAAGTAAACATGCATCTACGAATTTTACGACAGCTTTCTTAAATTTGGGTAGGCAATTGCAACCTTTATAGACACTTAGAAACGAAATTGAAGACTTCGACCAGGGCTGATAAAAATCATGATTTTTTTAAAATCAAAAAAATCGGATTTATCTGATTTTAATCGGATTTTTTTGATTTAAATCAAAAAATGATTTTTTTAAAAATATGATCAATATATAAAAACTCCAAATGTTTATTTGCAAGTAGTTTATTAAAGAAATGAAGAAAAATTTAAAAAACAACACAAAAATGAAACAGTGACATAATTATGTATAAAAAAGTAATATAGTTAAATATAAAAAAATTAAACTATTAACGGACACTTTATTAAATTAAAATAATAAATAAGAAGATAATTTAAAAAATGTTAAAATATATTACTAAAGAGAACAGAATTTTAAAATTAGAAACATTAGAGAATTATTTTATAAATTAAATAAGAAAATAATAAATAAAATTTTGTAAAATTTAAAAAAAATTTAAAAGAAAAGAAATTCTATAAAATACAAGAATGTGATATTCAAAATGTGAATATTTAGTACAAGATTAAATTCACATAATATAAAATAAAATGTGAATATTTAGTACAAGATTGAATTCACATAATATAAAATAAAGGAATGAAAGCTTTCAAAAAAGTAGAAAATTGGGAAATTTAAAAAATATAGATAAAAGCACCAAATAAATGTTTTCAAAAATTCGTAATTATAAGATAAAAAGTAAACAATTAAAAAGAAGGAAAATGTTTCTTAGAAATGGAAAAATGATGACAAAAATAAATTAAAGAATTAATTAAAACAAAAAGAATAACTAAAAAAAATAGTAAAACATCAAAAAAATTAAATAAATAGGAAGAAAATAGAGAAATCTTCTTTTCCTTAATCTAACATACTAAAAAAATGTAAAAAGTACAAAAAATAAAATTAAAAAATATATATATTAAGATAAATAAAAAAAGTCCACATAGAAACTTAAAAATCCTTTAAAAATAAAAAAGTTTCAGCAAATTAAGCCAAACACATTTTTTATTATTACACTTAAATTAAGTTCAACAATAAATTAAGAAAAATAAAGAAAATCTAAAGACTTTATGTAAGTTTGCAAAAAATCTTGCAAAAAATAGAAAAGATGTGAAAAAACTTGAATAAACTTACCAAAAAAATGAGAGTATTTATTTTTAAAACTATGGAAATAATTATGAAAATTAACGAAATAAAAAGTTTAGTGAATGTTATAATAACGAAATTGTCTAAAATTATAATAAATAATTTTAATAAAAAGAGGAAAATTAAAGAAAACCCTAAAATAAAAAGACAAATAAAAAACAAAAATACCAAAAGTAAAAGTAGATAAATTTTATAAAGATTAAAATATTGAAATTGAATTTTTTTAGATTTATCCACAAATTTGTGGGTTTTGTTTATAGTTTGTGAATTTTTACATGCAGTATTAGACATCCGGAGAATTGTAAAGTTTTTTTGATTTAAATCATGATTTAAAACACGATTTAAATCAAAGTGATTTAAATCAATAACAGCCCTGACATCGACGAAGTTGAATTTCAAGAAGTTGATAAGTGGACGAAAAGATTGCGTAAATTACAAATTATAAAAGAAAGTCAGAAAAATTTACATTTGGCAAATGAGAAACAATCTCAAAAATATAATATAAACAAGCGAATAATAGAATTCAAAGTAGGTGATTTAGTGTTGAAAAAGGACAAAACATTGTCAAATAAAAGTGGAGGAATAGCGCAAAAATTGAAAAAAGATTTTGAGGGACCATATAAAATTGTTAGAAAAATTTCTCCAACAATTTATGAAGTGGGAAAAATTAAAGGGAAAACTATAGGTAACTGGAATATAAACGAACTAAGAAAATATTTGGGTTGTAATGATATAAGTTATAAATGTGTAGCGTACTCATATATTACTATAGAAGCCGGCATGGCTCTCGAAGACAGTGAGGTTTCCCACTTCTCGCACGTCTCTCTCTTCACCTTCTTCCCAGCGGCGACTGACGGCGTACATATATTCAGTTTCGCTCGCCAATTCAGTCAGTCGTCTGGCGGAAAGGACTCGAGGTGCTTCTCGGTCTTGTGCTAGGTAACTCGTTAGGCTGCTGGGCAGTGGAAGTATTGTGTGTGGGTGCTCCCGCCACATCACCACTATCCCAGAGTAAACTGTCTAGATGTCAGTATGACTAATTAGAGCGCGTGGGGATTGAGTGGAGGTGCTCCTCTCTCAAAACTCATGCGATGCATCCGAAACCTTTGAGGTGAAGGATCGCCTAGGCATTCTTCAAATTAATATAGGTGCCCCTGTTGAGTTTGTCGAACAGTGGTCGAAGATTACAACGTCTATGGGTGCTCCCATAAGGTTGTAATCCGTGTTCTACTAGGTACTCTCAGTTTTCTTGGATAGAGAGAGAAAAATATAGGTGCTCCTGATTGCTTTCTCTCTACCCTAAGAATAGACCCAATTTTTCCCTTGAAGGGGATCATTGCATAGGGGTGGGGATTGACGTCAGTCAAAAATTATTAGCGATTCAGTCTATGTCAGACCATTCGTTGGTTAACTGTTTTTGACTAGCTAGTTTATAAAGAAAAGAAATATTGTAAAACTCGAAATCTAAGAAAAGTCTAGAATTGTTTTCTATCTAGTTGACTCTACATCAATTAGGATTTCATTAATTTCTTTTTGCAACATTTCAATTTTAAATTATTAGAATATATTATTGTTATTTTTTAATTCTCGGTGTCATCATTGGCTTCACCTTACCTCCTAGTAATTAATATTCTTAAAAATAAATGTCAGCCAGCAGGCTAAGATTCAATTTGCTTTCTTACTAGAAATAATATTTTCAGCCAGATGGCCAAAGTTTATTTATTTTCAGAACTCTAGTTGTGATGGACACTGGACAATCTGACGTGCGAATACCCAGCAATCATTAGAGAATATTCCAATCATTACAGGTTGAAAAATAAAAATAATGAAAATTATTAGTGGAATGGATAGGATCTAAAGTAATAAATGTAGTAGTTAAACTAACAGTTATAGTATTAAAATTAATAATTGTATTGTCCAAAGGAATGATTGTATTGTCCTGTGAAGTCAAGGGAAGGTTCGTAAAAATATAGTTCTTTAATCTGACGGATGAAAAGAATGGAAACATATAAGACAACTTTCGAGAAATGGGTGTAGGAAACATTAAGATCTGATCTAGTAAAGGCTGGAGAGAGAAAGGAGTTCTTGAGAAGAGAAATTATTAAATTACAAGAGAAGAAAAGAACAATAGCTAAATCATTGATCACAGTAAATTACGAATTAGAAAAAGTAAAAGGATCAATAGGAGCAATTAAACAATTGCTACTAGAGGAAGAAGAGAGAAAGGGAAAAAAGTATCAAGAAAATGAACAATATTCACCACAAAAGGAAAGGCAAATATGGGCAAAAAAAATGGTATATCGTGTTCGAAGGCAAATACTAAATGAAAATAATATAGAAAAGAGAATGCAAGAGAATATGGAGTGGGAAGAGAAAAGGAGAAGGGATAAGAAAGAAGTAGAAGAATATTTGAAAACGATGAAGAGAGAAGAATGAAGAAAGTCTACAAAACAGGAAGGAAAATAGAAAAATAAAAAAATATATAAAATAAAAAGGTAAAAATTAAAAAATGACTCAAATATAGAGAAAAATTAAAATTATTGTTGTTATTGACTATAACATGAATATTTGATAGGCTTTGTTTTATTTTTTTTTTTGGTACACGGAAAAAAATTTAGCGTGGCGAACCACTAAATTTGTTAATAAAGCTATAATAAGGAAACGTACTGCTAATTTCTATAAATTTTTCTGCTATTTTCACTGAACTGTTTTAATAAATTGCTATTTCTTTTGTTATTGTTGGAATTCGAAATATAGGTCAGCTATAGGTATAGTCAACTTTTTGATACGAACTTTAGTGATTTAGCGATAATGAAAATCTTCGAAACAAATAAGCAGTCAAAAACTGACAGTTTCAGTCTTAAACATTCACGTGGTTGTATTTATTTAACCTAATAATAAAAATTGTTATTTTTATTGAAAAATTAATTTAATGAAAAGATTTATGTGATTATCTTTAAGTGAAATTAGTGAAAAGTAGTCAAATAAAAATAAAAAAGAAGAAGAAATATAAACAAGAAGAAATAATTTATTATAAAATTTCACTAATTATGTACTTATTCATATTTATCTTTTTAAAACAATAAATTCATTTTTTAACTATATTTAGTTTCATCAATTACTATGAATTATTAATTAAAATTTAGATTAATATAATTTTGCATAATGTGATAAATGGATTTTTTTATTTTAAAGTTTATTAAAATAACCTTTAACTTTTGTTTACAAACATAAAAGTTTTATTAAGTCTGTAATCAACGAATCATATGATTTAATTTTAAAAAGTAACATTAATAATAAAATATTTAAAACTAAAACATTGTTATATTTAAATTAATTGATAAATTTGATTTAGATTTAAGTACCTACATACGTTATTTTTTTGTATATAATAAGTATCTTTTGAATTTCAAAATACCTAACGAAAAGAAAAACGTAAAATGAAAATTTAAAATTCAATTTTTAAACGTTAAAAACCTTTATTAAATAATATATATTGTGATATTGAAAACTTATTAAGTTTATTTACAATTTTAATAACCCTACTTTTAATCAAATTAATTGAAGTGAAACAAAGAATAACAAAAACTATTCATCAAAATATTAGAAAATCAAATCAATTTAAACTTAAATAACATATTAATGACAAAACTAAATGCATACTTAAATTTATTTATTATTTTAAAAATTGAAATACAAATACTGAATCATAATTTTGTCAACTTAAATTTTATCGTATTCACATCAATCCTTCTTGATTTCTTTTTTATACGTCCCTATCATTTCACAGCATTTCGCTAAAGATAATTATAACATTTTTATTAATTAAATAATGTTTTAATAACAATTTCAATATTTATTATGTGTTAAAAGAAAAGTAAACAACACCTAACCACGAGAATATTTAAAGCAAATTTTCAAACAATTAAAATTTTGAAAGGCAGTGAGACAAAACGAGATGAGGATGATGATATGAGATGAGTATTCTGCAATAATTGAGCTCTTTGGCCGCTGACTTTTCATAAACACAATTTTAAATAACTTTCTATAAAATAAGGTATAATTGTACAAACATATTCATTTGCTATTTTCCAACTTTTTGTCAAAATCAAGTTCCTAGCTATACATTTTAAATATTTGAACCAAAGAATTTCAATTTCTTTCTTTTAAAGTGACAAGTATATAAATTAATAATACACTTTCGCTAATATAGAAAAAATGAGCGACGATTTTCAATTTCGCCAAAACAGTGATATTGGCAATATCACTCGTTCGTTTTTGGCTAAATGTTTAGATATTATGGAGAAAAGTTTAACTGAAGCAGTTGTATTTTTTTCCGTGTATGTTGTTATTACTATGTTTCAGATGAATTCAAATAATGATTGGAGATGTCGATTTTGCAAAAAGAGGATTTGGAGGACACTATATCTATTTTATTACGAGTACTCCAAAATTAGAGAAAATCAATGAAAACTGAGATGGATGGAAAGAACTAAGGATAAATTGAATCAATCTGAAAGGGTGTAAGTTATTGTTATTACTAAAATATATTCTAATTTGTTATTGGTAAATTAATGTGGTTGTTCCATTTTTAAATTAACCATTTTCCTTCAATTATTTTTCCTTTCCAGATTTGATTAAGGATGATTGACCTCATTTTCAAAATGAGCAGAATTTGTTCAAACTTTGAGAATTAACTAATAATAATTACAGAAATATGCCTGTAAAGTTTCATAGAGATTCTGAGCCTGGTTTCAAAGATATTAATATTAATATTTACAAGGCGTTCAATGGTAGTTGGAAGATTTGTCACATCCCGTTGTGCAATTTTCTTAATTTTAACGAGAAAAATGAGCAGATTTTTGTGCAATTTTAGTATGTCATTGTTTAATATTGAAAGTTCAACTGTTGTAAATTTCAATGCAATTCTGAGCCTAGTTTTTGAGAAAAATGTCATTGAAGTTGAAAAAAAAATAATTAACTTGATGAATTTGCAAATCTTAATGTAGAGATTTGACAACGTTGCTTGGATGCAAGATGTAGGCAATTTTTTTCTTTCGGATATCCCTGCTTTGACGTATTTCTAATTTTATGACAAATTATATATATAAAAAAAAGAATGATTAAATATGCTATAAACAATGACAAATATAATGATATAATGATATTATCGATATTATAAAGCGTACAAAGCTGATGATTCAGGCATAACCTAAAAGTGCAAGCCATCATATTTGTTTACATACGTCACTAAAGCTATCAAGTACGCATGCTTTCAAAATGCGCGCGTTATTTGAATTTTTTAGAAATAAATTATTTTTTATCAACATATTATGCTTAAATAATTATATTTTAAGAAAAAAATAAACTTCATGAAATATATTTTATACAAATAATGCATAAATACATCTTTAGATACGTTTAAAATAAATATTTAAAAACATTTCAAATCAACGCGCGTATTTCGACCAATCGCACTTATGCCTGTAATTTCTGTTGTCAGCAGTCAGGTTTGCCACTCAAGAAACAAAAAATGCTGCGTTGTAGTACCTTTTTTTTGATTATTTATATTAGAAAAGAAATTATTTAAAAATATTTAAGTTTCTTTTTTTTTTCGTAGAACAATATTTCTTGCGATTTTATATTTACTGTTCATAAAAAAATCTATTCTGGAGCAAGAAATACTGCGGTTAAAATAGCATTATTTTATTTTGTTAAGTTGGTGTATAGTAACAGCCAAAAGCTTATTTATTTTACTAATTGTTTAAAATATATAATATATATATTTTATAATTATAAATTTTTTTGGGTAATAGTAAAAATTGTTCCTTCTTTAAGGAAAACAAATACCTAACCTTTTAAGATTACTCTTTATTAATGTTCTAAAACACTCGATGTCACTAACTTTTGTTTTTTTGATATGGGTCAATCATCCTTAAATGTTTATCTAAAATTAAACCGGACATAAGATGGGGGGATGCTTGTCAAAGATGTATTTTAAATAAAAAAAGATAGGAATATTTGGATGTGTCATACATGTGGAATAGATGTCATGGAAGAACCCAAAGACTGTTAACTGGTACTGTCAAGTTTGCAAAAATTTGTAAAAAAGAAAATTAAAAAAAAATTTATTACATTTCAATGCTACTAAGTAGTACAGTAGGACGCCTCTTATCTTAAATGGTGATACAATTTTCAAGTGAAGAGAACAACCAATCAAAATCGTCATATGTCATATGATTCAGAGGCGAATAATTTAAATCTCAGTGCAAATTTTGTTTTTGGTTATTGTGAACATTTTAAACACGTTAATATAGATAAATTAAAAGTTCCTTGCATTTAAATACTCTTAATTGTAAAGTTTATAATATGTTAAAAGAAAAAATGTGTTACATTTAATTACTACCATGTGATATTGTAAATATTATTCAATAAAAAAAATTCCTTGTTTTTCATGTTTTATCCTTTTTTTATTCCTTGCAGAATACTTGAAATGGAGGACTTTTAGCACAAATTTAATTCTAATTTGCACTGTTTTTTTTGTTTTTCTAATTCTAATTTTAAACATTCTGGTGGCGATGCGCTTGCAGGGATCACAGCCCCTATTGTTAGTAAAAAAGGGGAATAGGGGCAATTTTTTTTTAAAATAGGGGACACAAAGGGGACACAAAATTCGCTTTAAAGTCTATGATGGCGACTTCCATTGAAAAATTGAAGATGTTAAATATGGTCTTAATAGTTATTACTTTTTAAATAGAAGGAAATTTAGTGTTTACTAAAATGTCAAATTAATATTTTTTAAAGAAATAGCGTTATTCATATAAACATTAAAATATTATGTATACTAGAAACATTAAAGTGCGCTATGGCTCGCGAGAAACTTTGCATTGTTATTTGTCATTCAAAACTATAAATTTTTGGAAATTTAAATAATGAAAATTAGGAGAATTAAAAATTTTTTTAAAGTAACTGAAAAATAACGAAAATAATTGACAATTGAAAATAAAACTCGAAAAATAAATAACTGTTGGAAATGATTGCGAATTGAAAAACTGAATTGAAAATCGACAAAAATAATTGAAATTCAAGAAAATAATAAAAACTTGAAGAAATAAATTGAAAATTTAAGAATTGAGTGGAAATTTGAAAAAATAAAATAAAATTGAAAATAAAACTTTAACAATGGCCAGGTTAATCCAAAATCGAACAAAATAATTACCGTCAAGTGGGGCTATTTTGTGCATGCGAGGTTTTTAATGAATATTATCTTTATATTCAGTTGCTCAAGATTGCTACTTGGTATAAATATTTTCTGATATCTAGACTACAGAGAGTACTAAATGAATTTCTTTAATTTTTTATCAGAAATCAGAAAAAAAATCGTAAAGTCGTGAAAATCAAGCTGAAAATTTTCAATGTTCTCAAAATTTTGTTCAAATCTCCGGAAGTTTAAAAGTGTTTCTAAAGGTATTAATAATACTTGTTGACAATTTAGTTCTGATTATGTACACGTGATGCGCTAACTTTTTATTGCATATTTTAAGAAAAAAGTGTAAGAAACTGAAAAACCAGGATTTGGTGGGTTATTTTGTGCATTCTTTAAAATCAAGTTTTTTTCAATAATTTGTTTTGTAGTTAGTAAAAATTACTTTAGAATTTCATTTTGAAACATTTTTGTCTTATTTTTATTATATAAGATAAGAAATAAGCATAAAATTTCAGTTTTACACATGGTGCCTTAAAAACCTTAAAAAAAAGTAACATTAATAATTACATGCTTTTCAAGTTAATTTTAACACTTTTTCTCTTAAAATAACTCAAGAAGTGAAATAGAAGTTATTTTAAGTAAAATTTTGTTAAAGAAATAAATTTTTTTGTAAATCTAAATGTTTGTGAAATTTAAGTGTTTTACTTTCAAATTAATTAAACAATTCCTAGAAAGAAAATATTTCTGGCTTCGTTTTTCTTTATTGTACTCTAGAATATCTAGAAATAATACTTCATACAGCAAAAACGTTCAAAAAATTTTTTTACACAACTTTATAAATAAGCAAACTTTGATGCACAAAATGGCCCCACCATGAGGTTTATTTTGTGCACAACTTTGAGTTTCTATAACTCAGACAAAAAATTTTTTCTTGTCGGCTATAACATAACTGAATAGATAAATTCTTTATTTTTTCAAATTCTGAATTTTAATAAAGCATAGAGTGTAAGAAGAGTGGTTTTGTGCACAAAATAGCCCTACTTGACGGTATTGAAAAAATTAAAGAATAATTATAAAATTTTAAGAGAATAATTAAAAAAATTGTTGCAAACAATTGAAAATTGAGGGAAATAAATAATAATTGAAAGAAATAGTTGAAAAGTATATTAATTTACAATTAGAAAAAATAATTCAAAAAATCAAACAATATTAAATTTAAACAAAATAATTCAAAAACTATGGAAATTATAGGAATACCTAATTATTGGAAATAATTGAACATTTAACAACTAGATTGCAAATTGAAAAAATGATTAAAATTAAAGAAAATAATTAAAAAAAGAGGAAAAAATTTTAAAATTAAGAAAATAATTCAACATTGCAAGAAGGAATTGAAATTTAAAGAATAAACTTAAAAATTGAAAAAAGTAATTGAAAAAAAAAAGATAATTATTGAATATAGAAGAAAATAATTGAAAAAAGCAAGAATCTTTTAATATTTAAGACATTAATTTAAAATTGAAAAATGAAATTTGAAATTTAAAGAAAATAGTTGTAGAATTAAACATTTGAATTCAAATTTTGAAACAATTTTTGTGTCTGAAAAAAAAATGGAAAATTGAATTAAACTGAAAAGTTAAAAATTAAATTGAAATTTAAAGAATATAATTAAAAATTGAAGAACGTATTTTAAAAAGACGAGAATCATTAAATATATTTAAAAAATGGAAATGAAATTAAAATGAAATATTTAAAATTGAAAAAAAAATTTGAGAATTGAAGAAAATAGTTATAGAATTGAACAACCGAATTTAAATTTAAAACAGTTTTTATAATTGAAAAAAATTATTGAAAAAAGTCGAGAATTAAAGAAAATTGTTAAAAATAATTTTAAACTGAAAACATTATTTAAATTTTTGAAAAATAATCCAAAATTAAAGAATTAAATTACATTTTTAAGAAGACAGATAGATAATTGAAAGAAAAATTACAAAATGATAAAATTATTAAATATTAAACAAAATAATTGACAAATGAAAAAAATCTTGGAAACTGTCGAGAATAATTAACAAGATAATAACGAACCAATTTAAAAAGTTAAAAAATAGTTATAAAATTTTGAGAGAATAAGTGGAAATTGAAAAAATTGTTTAAATTAATTAAAAATTGCGGAAAATAAATGATAATTGAACAAATATCTGAAAAACCAAAGTAGTTTTACGTTAACTCCCCCCCCCCCACACTATGTGTAACATAGTTTTTTTTTTTTTGAAAATGCACTTCGACGGCATATGTAACTATTGTCGAATTTCAAGAAAGTCAATTATATCACAGTCAAATTATCTGAATAAAATTTTGGGTTCTCTACATTACAGAAGCGTTTAAAATCAACAAAGCTAATAATTCTAAATCTAAAAATAAATATATTCTTAAACCATTGTTTATAATTTTTTTTTAAAAAGCGGCTATCTCTGCCTTTTTCATTAGGATTTTAAATTACCCGCAGTCTTTTAAAAATGGCAAACAAAAAAAATAAACTGTGGTCAATCTCCTTCTCTCCCAAATAGCTCAGCGCGATTATTAAATGATACATATTCAGAATTAAGTAAAAAATAACTTTGATAAATTATATATTTAAATTTGAAAATTAGAAATAGGAGAAATAGGGGAAAATCTTTAAAATAGGGAAAATAGGGACAAAACTTCAAAATAGAGGAAAAAAGGGGAATAGGGGACAGTCTATGATCCCTGCGCTTGGCTTCGCGGTCATGGAAGTTAAGCGTATGGTTAGTACTTGGATGGGTAACCGCTTCTGTGATCCGTTAGCCTGGTGTGTTTCGCTGCGGTTGAAACATATCAAGCGGAAGATTAGATATCGAGGACTGGTTGTGTACCATTCGAGACTTCGAAGGTATACATTCCGACTCGATGTCAATTAGTCGGCTGTACTCAGTAGAGCTGTTTTCCGTAGTTTTCCTCTACTCTGATCGAAGAGGGTGAGGCGAATGCGAGTACTTCTAATAACAGACGTCTACGGAACGCAAGAGGGGAGGGTTTATAAGGTTGATAGAAAAAAGGTATGGTTTAACGTTTCCGGGCCTCAACGGCTGATTTGTTGTTAAATAAAAAAAATATATACATATATGTATAAAATATAATTAACCAGTTTTGAAAAATTTATATCTGTCATTTTATACATTTCAATGTTATTATGGATGGATCCCAATTCATATAAAAATTCCTGCTTTTTTTTGTCATCCTTTCCACCTCTTTTCGAAAATCTTTATAAGGTTGAAGTTATGTAATTATTTTTATTTTAAACCTGAACTGTGTACCTAAAAATTAATTTAATGTTGGACGAGCAAAATAGTTTATTTAATTTATTATTTAAGACTTTTCTTACTATATATTTTTCTCACGGGCGACGAAAATTATTCTTCTTATATCGCCCGTTAGCCGACGACGTAGCCACTTCGAAATTAATATCTTCTTGTTTTTATTTTATAAAATAAGTTGGAAATATATTAAATAAACAAATATGAAATACTTTATTTGCAAAAGTTCTTCAATAATAATATTTTTTTGTGACTTTAACTGGACTAATGAAAACAGAATCACCCTGGCCATTTTTTAATTTAGTGTGATTTGCGATGTTTTAAAAGTCTCTAACTTTTTAAGGTTTATTTTCAGTCTTAGACTCCTTAGCTCCATCTATTTTATCCTGAGAGTTTGTTTTCAATTTTTTCCCAGAATATTAGAAAATCTTCCTAACAAGTGGATTTATTCCGTAAAGTTTGGAAAAATTCCCTATAAAAAGAAAATGAAAAATTATTCTTAAAGATTGGGAAAATTTCAGAACATAGTGGATTGTTTTCCAAAAATTCGGAAATAAATCCCAGAAATTGGTGAAAAAAATTGGAAAATCGTCTGAACGCGATGGATTTTTTTCCAGAAGTTAGGAAATAAATCCTAATAAGTCTAGATGAAAATATAGGGTGAAGGAACCAATTACCGAGTCGGTACCAATTGTCGAGTCTCACTGACTACTTTTGCTTATAAAAAGTAAATCAGACTATAAATATAAAATATAATTGTATTACATTATCAATGAATAATTTGTGTAAACATACAAAAATATTTCTTTACATGATTAAAGATCATTTTTCTAGAATTGAATGTTTTAATATGCAGGATCAACATTATCAGCTGACAGTCGCCATTTTCTGTTTTCATTCACAATACGACTATCATAATTTAAATTCGAAAAGTCGTATATTTTATATTTTAAAAGTAGTTTATAAGTATATCATTATACACAGAAAAGAACAAAGTTTTTGAAAAATAAAACGTTGCTTTGATAAAAGTATTTAATAGTTTAAATAAAATGATTACTCGGCAAATGGTTCTTTATTTTGACCGAACTCCAATTGTCGAGTTACATTTCCTTAACAATACTTTCTATTGTTTTTATGGGGTTAAAAATCCCTTGTGTTTACAAACGTCAGAAAAGAAACCGGTAAGATACTTTAATTTCAAAAGAATATAGTTTTTTTATAATACATGTGTTTATTTATGTTTTTAATCAAAAGCTTAGATAAATAATCATTTTTTAATTCCTAAATTTTAAGTAATAGCGTTTTTTTAAAATAAAAACGACAATTGGGTCCAGAAATCGAGCGATTGGTATCGCAGCCTCGACAAATGATATTTATATGCAATAAATTTTCATATTAATTTTTTCTTTATGTATTTATTTTTTTACTAGAAAATCATATCAGAATTTTAAACTTTGATTAAATTTTATTCAAATAAACCGTTCCTATGCATGTAAGTAGTTTTATTTATGAGTTATTAAATAAATTCTAATGCAGTGTCACTATTTCATCGACAATTGGTTCCATCACCGTATCCGCAGTTCCGAAAAATGTACTTATTCCAAAAAAATCGGAATTTATTCCTACAGATTGGAAACTTTTCCAAATAATATAATGGATTTTCTCCTAAAGTTCGAAAATAAATCCTACAATAGCCCACGAAGCCCTTCTTTTTTTTGCTTCTGCTCCATTTTATTCCCGTCTCAATGAAAATAATTTTTCATGATTTTATAATTTCAACCAATTAAATGCATTATGTATACTTGAAGCCTAATAAAGAAAAGGACAGCAAGCAAATACTTAGATACTTATTAAACACCTGACTTGAAAATAGTGTCTTTAGTGGTCTTTTTTTATAAAAAAGTGTCATTAGGAATTAGAAGTGTCATTAGACAACAAATTCGGTTGTCTAGAGACACGTGTTAATTCTTCTTTTCCAGGTTCTCCAACACCCTAAATGATATTTTTCTATACCCTACAAAAGAATAGTCTACATAAAAAATACTTGAAAAAAAAAACAATATATTTAGGATATGAGGTCACTATATAACATGTATCTTACATATTTTAAGTACACAATACTGCTATATTATATTGTTATTTTAAACAGGACGTCTGTCGAAATATCATTTTCCAATTCCCTACAAATAGACCCATTGCTTGAGTCGTAAAATGTAATATTCACTTTTTTCTCTTTTAATAATTAAGTAATCTGTATATTGTAAATGTAAAAATTAAGAAAATGTTTAAAGATATTAAAAACTTTATAAATACAAAATAAGAAAATGTAAAAAGATCAGGGCGACGATAATTTTTATGATTGTAAATTCTAGGTCGTTTCCCGGTTTTTTCCGGTAAAATTTTTTTGTACTTATAATTTTTTTTAGAAAAGCAAAAAAATTAGTTAGGACGCATAAATAAGTTCTAAAATCCATTAGTTATAGTTTTAATCTTTAAGAATTTTAAAGAAAAAGAAAAATTTTTAGGTCAGCAAATTCATATTTAACAGAATTTTTGTTTAAACAAGCGTTTTATTTAAAAGAATTTCATTTCAACCAAATAAATAATTTAACAGAGTTTTCTTTTAACAGAATGAACTTAAAGTCAGACGAATTATTATAAATATGCCAGATTATCTATATCACCAACTCTTTATTTATTCGATTTGATATTTGATAGAATTCTTAAAACGTTAAAATTTTATTCCTTTAAAATTGCAAATGGACAAACAAACATCTAACATTCGACCATTTGTAATTTCAGATAAATGGAAATTTATCGTTTTAAGAATTATATTAAATAACAATTTGTGCAAATAAAATGTCGGACAAATGAAGATTCGGTTAAATGGATATACGAACATTAAAAATTTGACTGACTTAAAATTCTATTCAGTAAGAATTTTGTTAATTCAAAATCCTGTTAAATTTGAATTTTTTTAAACAAAAAGTAGGTTAAAACAAAATTGATAAAAATAACATTTTTATTAAATATAAATTCGGTGACCTAACACTTATATTAACTAAAAATTCGGATTTATTGGATTTCGATTAAAAACAAATTCGAATGTTGGGAACATCCTTATTCTGAAGCAGAAGCGGATCACGAATATTTTTTCGGTTGTGGCGGTTGTATTTTTTGAGGAAGTGAGTCGGTTAGATTAATCTTATTTTGTTGAAAAATTATCTTTCAGTCGTTTTTACTTTTTCCCTGACTTTTCCATACCAAATAAAATTCCTTGACTTTTCCAGGTTTCCAGAAAGCGTAGCAACCCTGAAAATTGGACCAATGATGGTATAAGCTTGGCGTGTAGACACCAATGCCAGTAATTGGAATTGACAATATTGGCCCAATAGTTCTCGAAGCATGGTATTACTCTACTTTCTCGCAAGCGAGTTGAGCTACTGAATATATACAAGAGAAGCCTCTGTTTCTACGCTGTACAATAAAAGATCAAGATTGGACCAATAATTTGCAAATGATGGTAAAAGGTACACTGCGTAGAGGCAGAGTGTCTTCCAGAGTACCTTCCCTGGCAAATAAGCGTCACCGATTGCGGACTAAAAAGGTGCCGATAAAGAAAAAGTAAAAAAAAATGTAAAATTTGAATTCTATATTTTTTAATTTTTCTTTCCTTAATAAAAAATAATACTTATTAAAATGATTATAGAATTAATTAATTTCATTAAATAAATACTGTACAAGTTAATTAGAACATATGAATTTTAATTTCTAACGTCAGGACCGATTCGGTACCAAATGCGGGCTTTATCGGCACCTTTTTAGTCCGCAATCGGTGACGCTTATTTGTCAGGGTTCTTATAATTATATTTAGTTGCTCAGCTCACTTTCAAGAAACGTAAGTCAAGTAATGCTTGGAAAACTATTGGGTCAATATTGGCAATGCCTATTTTTGGCATTGGTGTCTACAAGCCGAGCTTTTACCATCATCATCGATCCAACGTTGAACCAATATTTGGATCTTGGCTCCCAATGTTGGTCCAATAGTGCGCCAATCGTAAATTTCGAGTTTTCATGAATATTAGCATTGCTTTTAAAATTTATGAATGTATACGTGTTTTGGGTACGTGTATTTTCAGCCGAGCTATATTGACTTTTTTCTTCCCAATTTCTCTACAGAAAACTCTTAGGATACTCAGTCACACCTTTCTCGGAAAATCGTATTTTCATTTTATTCTAACATGTAACAGTGAAATGTGTTTTTTCACTTTAACATATTTTATAAGTATATAATATAAGCTTCAAACATAGTACAACTTTTTTAAAAACGTGAAAAGTAATTAGTCAGACCTCTTTGAGGTCTAAGAATGTGGATTTGATATCTATTTCTCAATATCTCTCAAACTTAAAAATAAAATTTCTGTCTAGATTTTCGTCTAGTTAATTCTGATATACTTTTTTCACTTAGGTCCATAAATTTGAATTAGGAAAATGAGTATGAATGTTACCATTGTTTATAAAAGGAATTGGACAAAATTCCACGAAAATTGTTTTCTGCACACTTCTCAACACTAATTAACTTATGCATGTATAAATTATAATAAATAATTACAAGCGAAATTCCACTTACCTTTTCACATTTAACAAGATGAATCTGAATTCGTGATGCTGATATTTTGTGATTTGGATCGTAAGGGCACTGAATAACTGAATATTCATTATTCATTATTGTAAATTAAATTATATACAACAAAATTAAGCAAATTAATTATAAATTAGTCTCCCTTAAAACTATGTACTACTTTCAACGCAGTTCAGCGGCTTCCAGGCTTCTGCCAGCTTCTGCAAGAGTGCAAGCTTCTGTCCTTCAAGCCCAAAGCACAACGAATGCGGTTACGGGAGCAGGGCATAAGATAATAATGGCCTGTTTACACCTTCGAAAAAAAGTTTTTTTTGCATGAGAGTAAAGAGGACAGATACACAGTCTATCCTCTTCCCTCCAATGCGAAATAGTATATTGTGCAACTAGGGAGGAAAGTGAGTGATTTCGCGAGTGTGAGTTTGTAGCACGAGCCGAAGGCGAGGGATGCAAACACACGAGTCGATAATCACTTTTCTCCCGTGTTGCACATACTATTTTTTCTAACACACGTATACCGAAAGTATAAAAATATTTGCTGATAAAAATTAGTTAACATTCGCAGAGTGACAATCAACAGAAAATGCGCTTAGGTTTCTGTCCATTCCGCATGCGTCATTATCATAAAACACAATTCCGCATGCGTAATTCTCATGAGACACTATTCCACATGCGTGATTATCATAAAACGCTATTTTGCATGCGTAATTGTCATAAAACTCTATTTTTCATAAGGATTTATCATGGAACACTTGTTTCCTTGTTAATGACGTCACCGGGAGGGAATGTACATTCCCTCCCTGTCAATGACTTCATGGGGAAGAAATATAACATTCCCTCCCTGTCGCTGGGAAAGACTCACTTTCTGACCTCTTCATAGGTAAGAAAGATTGTACTTTCGGTGCGTGTGTTAGAAAAAAATTTTTTTTTTCGAAGGTGTAAACAGGCCATAAAGGACAGAGACTGTCCTTTTCTGACTCAGGGCGCAATTACACCTAGGTGCATAAATGCCTTACCCCCAACTAGTTGTCCCTGCGCATGAGAATACGTGAGTAAGAGAGAGAGGTTGGGGGTAAGGCATTTATGCACCTAGGTGTACATGTCTGCGTCGAACGCTGCGTTTTTGCGTTGAATGGTGAGAGTGACAAAGATGTGACTATATTTCTGTCTTTCTCTCTCTCACCATACAACGCAAGAACGCAGCGTTTGACGCAGACAAGTATTTGCGCCCTCATGCTCTGGTCCCGTAAAGCCCAAAGCACAACGAATACGGTTACGGGAGCAGGGCATGAGATAATAAAGGACAGAGACTGTTTCTGTCCTTTTCTGTCTCATGCCTTGCTCCCGTAACTGCCCGTAACCGTATTGTTGTGCTTTGGACTTTAACCGTATTTCTTGGTGTTTACGGTATTTCGCTCCGGGAGCACTCGGAGCTCAGGGCTGGTGAACCATACATAGAAGAAGAATGAATTCTGTTTTTTCTTTAAAACTAATTAATTAATTACAATTTAGTAGAATGGAAGACAAGAAAACTAATTTCAACCAATTTTTAAATATATATAGTTAGAATTGATTGAACAAAATTGATTTTAAGTAAAAGTGTTTACATAACCTAAATTATAAAAATTTGTGAAAATCGATTTAATTGTTTATGAAATGAAATAAATTGATCCTTAACAAATAAAGGATAACAGGAACCTATTTTTGCAAAAAAATTGTTTATTTTTACATGTTCTTTTTTTATTTATGTTGACAGAAAAATTTTAATTTACTTCTATTCCATTATTAAATAAAACATTGCTGTCAATAGATATTTTTAGCCATAAAGTTTCAAAATTTTTTTCTAATATTAGTATAATCGAGGCATGTTGTTTTTGCTTAATTCGCTCGGTCCTAGGAGACGGAGCACACATTTAGAGCTCAAAGATGGTTAGTTAACACCGTTTTTAGTAAAAAAGTACATTAAGCTTAGGAAATCAAAAATTTCATCACACTGTTTGCCTTTCAACCAATCATAGCCTTTAAAACTGCCTTGTAGCTAAAAGTTATGTCAAAGATACTTTACACATAGATCCGGCAAGGGTCCTGGTGGCATGTGGACTAACTAAAAATTTCCATTATTAAGAAATGGACGGAGATATCTGTGTCCTTTTCTTACTAATGGAAATTTTTAGTTAGTCCACATGCCACCAGGACTCTTGCCGGATCTATAATTTTGTAAAGTATCTTTGGTTATGTCAAATAGAGGTTGTCCAATCCCTGAGCTCCAATCGCTCCCGGAGCGAAATACCGTAAAAGGCCTAAGCAGATAGAAATACGGTTACGGGACCAGAGTATGAGACAGAAAAGGACAGAAACAGTCTCTGTCCTTTATTATCTCATGCCCTGCTCCCGTAACCGTATTCATTGTGCGTTGGGCTAAACACGGTAAACACCATCTATCTACGGAAGCGCCTATGTGCCACGTCAAGGCGCGTACTTATGTGTTCTGTTTTGTTGAAAAACGAACCAACGAACGCGAGAGCACGTTCATGTGTTCCCTTTCGTAAATTGAGTCCAGGGTTGGTTAATTACAGTCCGATTTGCCAAAATTCATTTAAGAAGAAGAAAGAAAGAGAATAATTTAATGACGAGAGAAAAATTAAGAATTTAAAGGTAATTGATTACTTTATTTTTCGTTCCTTTAATTAATTTAGACATTTTCATATGTACTTTTATAAAAATAAACTTTCTTGACGGACATAACCAAAAATTATTTTCAAAAACATTTTATAAAAGTATTTCATTAAAGTGTATTTCGATATAAATTTTACGTGTTGTATTTATATTTATTAAAAAATTGTTATTTTTAAATCATATTCAATTATTAATTCAATTCTATACAACATTTTTCCAACTTGAGTGTACCTATAATTTTAAAAGATCATAAATTTCTTTATTTAACATTTCTATAGGATTGTTGGTTTATATAGGTAAAATATAAATATTTTGTCTTTAAAAATTAGTATCTAGACGTTATAATTGATAAGTTTATTTTAATTTGTAGATGGAAGCGAAGTCTAGCAGACAAATTAAAATAAAATTAAAGGACGAGGTGCAGAACGTTATTGTCGAAAATAACGTTCTTAAAAAGTGTTTTATTAATGATTATTATCCCAAAGGATTTAAACTCCATTATGCCATTAATGGAGAATCATTCTTATTAGAAAGTGACGAAAATCACATCTATTTACGTCCTGAGAATCATAAAGATCATAAAGAAATTTATGATGTTTTAAAATTATAGGTACACTCAAGTTGGAAAAATGTTGTATAGAATTGAATTAATAATTGAATATGATTTAAAAATAACAATTTTTTAATAAATATAAATACAACACGTAAAATTTATATCGAAATACACTTTAATGAAATACTTTTATAAAATGTTTTTGAAAATAATTTTTGGTTATGTCCGTCAAGAAAGTTTATTTTTATAAAAGTACATATGAAAATGTCTAAATTAATTAAAGGAACGAAAAATAAAGTAATCAATTACCTTTAAATTCTTAATTTTTCTCTCGTCATTAAATTATTCTCTTTCTTTCTTCTTCTTAAATGAATTTTGGCAAATCCGACTGTAATTAACCAACCCTGGACTCAATTTACGAAAGGGAACACATGAACGTGCTCTCGCGTTCGTTGGTTCGTTTTTCAACAAAACAGAACACATAAGTACGCGCCTTGACGTGGCACATAGGCGCTTCCGTATAGCCTAAAGCACAATGAATCGTAATCGCTAATCCTTAATCGTAAGAATGAGAGGAAGTAGGACAGACATATATCTCTGTCCTGCTTCCTCTCATTTTTACGATTAAGGATTAGCGATTACGATTCATTGTGCGTTAGGCTAATCTATCTGCTTAGGCCTTCAGGGTAGGGATGGGCGATCTCGATTCAATTTTATCCGATTTTTTTTATTTCGATTAATCGATAAAATCGATTCTTTTAAACGATCTGTTTAAACGATTCATAATAAATTTTCATAAATAAATTGCGTAACTTTACATGTTATAGGGGCGCTATTCTTGAAGAATAGCAAACATTAGAAATACAAATAAGCAATCAGAAAAGTGGAAAAGTTTCCAAATATTATGAAGCCCCTTGTACAGTTTTTGCCACGTGAAATACTTTCTGTCCTTTTCTATCACATAACAAAAACTCAAGTCGGAAGAAGTGTCACAAGGGGCTTACAAATAGTCAGGGTTGTGCACGTAAAATACATGACGTAAATTACATAGGTTTTCTACGTATAATACATACGTATTATGCTTAACTGGATTTCTACAAAATGCATAGAGATATAAGAATAGAGTGCGCAAAGGGCCTGAAAACGCGTCAGCTCGATAAAAAGAGAAACTCATTGGATAGAAGGAGTCGGGTAGTGTTCTATTGACCCCCTTGGCGCCTCTTGCAGGGTTGGGTAATGACGCGTCACTCGAGGTTTCCTGCGTATGTTACCGATATGTTACATCAAGTAACATACCTGTTTTAGGTATGTTACCCCCCCCCCCCCCCACCAAAAAAATGCATTATGTCACAAATTTTGCAAGTAACTTACCTAGGTAACATACAGTAACAAACTATGTAACATACCTCTGGTATGTTACGTACACAAACCTGGCCTCTTGTCTTAGGGCGCAGTCCCATGATGTGTAATAGTAGAATAGTGGAATACCCTGTAATAAGAGGGTTATTGAGCAAGCGTTTTGGCTAGTTGAGCAAGCCCTCTGCTCAATTGTCCTAACGAAATATGGACAATTGGGCTGGTTGCTCATTCACCCAATGCATTGAGTCCAATAATCCACAAGGTATTTCGAGCTTAAAACTGGAGAAAAAGCGACTTAATATTGATAAAACACTAAGAAACGTTAAATTAAGCATAAATACACAAAATTAGATAATAAAAATACGTATATTAAGAATAAATAACATTTTCGAAAAGACGTGATTTATTGACACTCAGAGAGCAGAACACCTGACTAGCAGAATAGACGTAGCTAATCAAAATCTTTCTACCGCGAGAGACTAAATTGTGATTGGCTACGTCTATTTTGCTAGTCAGGTGTTCTGCTCCCTGTGTGTCAATAAATCACGTCTTTTCGAAAATGTTATTTATTCTTAATATACGTATTTTTATTATCTAATTTTGTGTATTTATGCCTAATTTAACGTTTCTTAGTGTTTTATCAATATTAAGTCGCTTTTTCTCCAGTTTTAAGCTCGAAATACCTTGTGGATTATTGGTCTCAACGCATTGGGTGAATGAGCAACCAGCCCAATTGTCCATATTTCGTTAGGACAATTGAGCAGAGGGCTTGCTCAACTAGCCAAAACGCTTGCTCAATAACCCTCTTATTACAGGGTAGATTTCACCCAATCAAAATTTATTCCCTAGCGGTAAAGTAATGTTTTCTGCTAGAGACTAAATTTTGATTGGCTGAAATCTATTCCACTATTCTACTATTCCACATCATGGGACTGCGCCCTTAAGCCCAAAGCACAACGAATACGGTTACGGGAGCAGGGCATGAGATAATATAGGACAGAGAATGTTTCTGTCTTTTTGTATCTCATGCTTTGGTCCCGTACGCGTATTCAATCTGCTTAGGGCTTTACTAACATGAAGCATGAGTTAAACAAGCTGCGACAGGGGGTCAATAGAACAGAGGTCGTCTCTTTTTATCGAGCTGACGCTGCCTCGCATGGGGAATTGTATGACTCGCGCACTCTATAAGGATATTCAAGTTGGGTGGGGAGAAATTCAAAATGGCGGCTACCTGGATAACAGGTTTGCATTGCAGTCAATGGGACGAAATCAGTTTTTGTACAATAACTTTTAAAAAACAAATTTGCGAACCTATGTTTATTAACAAAATATTTTTCATTTATCGAAAGCTATTTTTTAAAACAATAAAAACTCATATAAAAATTTTATACAATTTTGTTATTTTAAAAAATAGCTTTCGATAAATGAAAAATATTTTGTTAATAAACATAGGTTCGCAAATTTGTTTTTTAAAAGTTATTGTACAAAAACTGATTTCGTCCCATTGGCTGCAATGCAAACCTGCCATCCAGGTAGCCGCCATTTTGAATTTCTCCCCACCCAACTTGAATATCATTATTCTTATATCTCTATGACAAAATGTCCCAGGCGGCACACAGTAAACTAAAAGGCATCAAAATGACAACATTGAAACGTTAACTGTTAACATTTTGAGTTTTCAAAAAGTCATATTTTCGTAAAGGAATTTGTATACCTTAAGGCCGTTGGAGACACAGAGTCCGCAGAGAATCTGTAGGGGGGAGCAGTGGTTCTCAAAGACTGTCCCCATGCGTTTTGAAGACTTAGGAATTTTTCGCGACAAAGTCCAACACTTTTCCCACAAAAGAACATCGTACTGCAAATTCTATTGAAATAAAGATTCAGAAAAATACTTACTTTTGATAAATCAAGTATTTCCTGAGCTTTAGTGTCTCGAGGAAATTCGTGTGATGAAAACAACCTCCAATGATGTTCCATGTTTGGCAATTTTTTCCAATAAAACCAGACACTTTTTCCGAAAATGAAAATCGTAGTGAAAATTTAAATTTAATTAGCACTTTTTCACTTATTTTGTTTTTGGCATATGAGTTTTTAAATCGCGTCAGTCTCTCGAGGAAATACAAAATCACTTGACACTTCACTCACTGATTCCCACTTTGACAATTTTTTTCGGCAAAACCAGACACTTTTTCCGAAAATGAAAATCGTAGTGAAAATTTAAATTTAATTATCACTTTTTCACTTATTTTGTTTTTGGCATTTGAGTTTTTAAACCGCGTCAATCTCTCGAGGAAATACAAAATCACTTGACACTTCACTCACTGATTCCCACTTTGACAATTTTTTTCGGCAAAACCAGACACTTTTTCCGAAAATGAAAATCGTAGTGAAAATTTAAATTTAATTATCACTTTTTCACTTATTTTGTTTTTGGCATTTGAGTTTTTAAACCGCGTCATTCTCTCGAGAAAAGTAAATTTTTTTCAATTTCATCAATGAAAATGTCAAACAATGTAGCAGAATATAGTTTGTCGTGCGCTGTTCTGATACGGCATTTTCGGGTACTATAATTCACACGGCGCCGCCTTTGAAATTATAGACAGGCGTACATTATATTCATTATATTAATCAACCTATTTATAAAATTCAATGTTTAGATATTAATTGTAAAAATTTAATATAAAAAATTAATGTCAAGTTCCAAACATAATTTTGCTAACTTTGTACAAAAAATAAAAGTTGTTTGTTATTTGAAGTGTAATTAGCTCTATTGAAAAGACGCATTTAAAATAATTTAAACCATTTAAATGCAACAAGTACATTATTTACTGTAAATCATGCATTAATAATTTCTAAACAATTTAAATATTTTTTAAAATCTAAGAGTTGAAGGAAAAATAGTAGAGCTTATTTAGTTTATCAGAAGAATGCAACCCGACTTACAGAGGAGATGGGAAATAGATATTGTATAGGAACTGAAATAAGTGTTTCTTTTAATTTTTTAAAATTAAATAAACAGAGCATTCGATAAATATTTTATACATAACGTAAAAATTAAAGAAATAATTAAAACGCAAGAAAGGACTAAAAAAATAGTGTAATATCAAAAAAATTAAATGAACAGGAAGAAAATGGAGAAATGTTTTTTTCTTAATCTAACAAACTGTAAAAAATGTAAAAAGTAAAAAAGAATAAGTAAGTAAGTTTGTAAAAAAACTCTCAAGAAATAGACAAGATGTGAAAAGAAATTGAATAAATTTACAAAAAAATAAGTGTATTTACTTTTAAAAGTATAGAAATAATTATTAAAATTAACGTAATAAAAAGTTTAATGAATGTATAAATAAGAAAACTGTGTAATATAATATTAAATAATTTTTATAAAAAGAAGAAAATTAAAGAAAATCCTAAAAAGAACAGAGACAAATACCAAAAAAAAAATATCAAAAATACCTAAACGGAGAAAAAATTTTAAAAATGTTGTAAAAATAATAAATTATAATATAAAAATGAAAGTAAAATCTCTTAAAAATCTTGTAAGAATATTACCAAAGGAAGGATTATTGTGAATATGGAAATTAATTAATATTATTGAATTAAGATGCATTGAAATTTAAATTAATTTAAATTTAAAAGTTGGTACAAATTGAAATATGAGTTCATTGACGTTTGGAATTTATATAACTTTTAATGACTTGAAGATATACAAATCTAATATTATTTTTTGATAACTTGATACCAAAAATTTGTAAATTGTAGGTATTTTGATCATCTGTATTAATACAATTTTTTAAATTTTATAACGAATAAAATATTAAAATTTTCAAAATTTATCCACAAATTTCTGTTTTTTTTATGATTTGCGATACTTTACATGCAATATTGGACATCCGGAGAATTGAAATTTTTTTTTTCCATTTAAATCAATAACAGCCCTGTTTATAGATTACATTTATTTTATTTATTTCAAGCAATCTATACATATATCTTTGATGAATAATTTGATCTCTGTTTCCGAACTTCTATGTAAGTCGGGTTGCCTTCTTTCTCTGCACTAAATAAACCATAAGGATTTATGATGTAACTCTTAGTATTTAAGAAATAATTTAGCAAAAAAAAGATAAAATTTTTTCCTACATAAATTTTAATTTGTTAATTTTAAATTATGCAATTCTTTATTACAATATTAAATATAATAAACAAATTAATAATGTTCTAAAACAAGTATTAAAGTAAATTTCTTATTTCTTCAAAATAAAAGGGAGAATTTTTGTTACATAATATAAATATTATATAATTTTTTTTTTTAATATATTGAATGTTTTAAAAATAAAATAAATTAGTTCAAAAATGATATTAGATTAAACTACATATCTTTTAAAAATAAAATGTAAGAAACTACTTGGTAAATAAATTATATTTACTTATTTAATTTTAAATCATACATTTTTTAAACCACGTTTTTTTTTCTTATAAAAAAAGAGATATACATTTGTCTGTGTAGCATAAAATATATACAATTTATTGACAACATTTTCAGAAAAAGCTGTCTCAAATTCGACCAATGCAGATGAAAATTCTAAACATGACAGTTAAATTTCAAAAATATTTGTTAACATGCCCAAGTTATTAAATATTTAACAAAAAAGATCTATAAAAACTATTTAGCTTTCAAGAAAGTGCAACATTCG
The DNA here is from genome assembly GCA_037103525.1 of Ganaspis brasiliensis. Classification (NCBI taxonomy): domain Eukaryota; kingdom Metazoa; phylum Arthropoda; class Insecta; order Hymenoptera; family Figitidae; genus Ganaspis; species Ganaspis brasiliensis. The sequence continues at coordinate 1,838,997 of JAZKLR010000449.1, read as the reverse complement.
CAGTTTACAAAATTTTTTCCACGACATTTGTAGAAAAGTTTAATTTTTGCTTCGGTCAGTAAGCACAAAGTTTCTTATTTCTGATCTAAATTTGTTAAATATTTGATAACATGACCAAGTTATTAAATATTTAACAAATTAGACCAATAAGAACGATTAACCTATCGTGAAAGTGAAAAATTCACATTTTACAAAACTTTTTCGACGACATTTGTAGAAAAATTTAATTTTTGCTTCGGTCAATAAGCACAAAGTTTCTTATTTTTGATCTAAATTTGTTAAATATTCGATAACATGACCAACTTATTAAATATTTAAAAAATTAGATCTATAAAAACGTTTTAGCTTACGAGAAAGTGCAAAATTCGCAGTTTACAAAATTCTTTACACGATATTTGTAGAAAAATTTAATTTTTCTTCCGTCAATAAGCACAAAGTTTCTTATTTCTGATCTAAATTTGTTAAATATTTGACAACATGCACAAGTTACTGAATATTTAACAAAATTGACCAATAAGAACGATTTACCTATCGTGAAAGTGAAAAATTCACATTTTACAAAACTTTTTCCACGACATTTGTAGAAAAATTTAATTTTTGCTTCGGTCAATAAGCACAAAGTTTCTTATTTTTGATCTAAATTTGTTAAATATTCGATAACATGACCAAGTTATTAAATATTTAACAAATTAGATCTATAAAAACGTTTTATCTTACGAGAAAGTGCAAAATTCGCAGTTTACAAAATTTTTTCCAAGACATTTGTAGAAAAATTTAATTTTTCTCCCGTCAATAAGCACAAAGTTTCTTATTTCTGATCTAAATTTGTTAAATATTCGATAACATGACCAACTTATTAAATATTTAAAAAATTAGATCTATAAAAACGTTTTAGCTTACGAGAAAGTGGAAAATTCGCATTTTAAAAAATTTTTTCACAATATTTGTAGAAAAATTTAATTTTTCTTCCGTCAATAAGCACAAAGTTTCTTATTTCTGATCTAAATTTGTTAAATATTTGACAACATGCACAAGTTACCGAATATTTAACAAAATTGACCAATAAGAACGATTTACCTATCGTGAAAGTGAAAAATTCACATTTTACAAAACTTTTTCCACGACATTTGTAGAAAAATTTAATTTTTGCTTCGGTCAATAAGCACAAAGTTTCTTATTTCTGATCTAAATTTGTTAAATATTCGATAACATGACCAAGTTATTAAATATTTAACAAATTAGATCTATAAAAACGTTTTATCTTACGAGAAAGTGCAAAATTCGCAGTTTACAAAATTTTTTCCAAGACATTTGTAGAAAAATTTAATTTTTCTCCCGTCAATAAGCACAAAGTTGTTTATTTCTGATCCAAATTTGTGAAATATTTGATAACATGCACAAGTTATTGAATATTTAACAAATTAGATCTATAAAAACGTTTTAGCTTACGAGAAAGTGGAAAATTCGCAGTTTACAAAATTTTTTACACGATATTTGTAGAAAAATTTAATTTTTCTTCCGTCAACAAGCACAAAGTTTCTTATTTCTGATCTAAATTTGTTAAATATTCAATAACATGCCCAAGTTATTGAATATTTAACAAATTTAGATCAGAAATAAGAAACTTTGTGCTTATTGACCGAAGCAAAAATTAAATTTTTCTACAAATGTCGTGGAAAAAGTTTTGTAAAATGTGAATTTTTTACTTTCACGATAGGTAAATCGTTCTTATTGGTCAATTTTGTTAAATATTCAGTAACTTGTGCATGTTGTCAAATATTTAACAAATTTAGATCAGAAATAAGAAACTTTGTGCTTATTGACGGAAGAAAAATTAAATTTTTCTACAAATATCGTGTAAAGAATTTTGTAAACTGCGAATTTTGCACTTTCTCGTAAGCTAAAACGTTTTTATAGATCTAATTTTTTAAATATTTAATAAGTTGGTCATGTTATCGAATATTTAACAAATTTAGATCAAAAATAAGAAACTTTGTGCTTATTGACCGAAGCAAAAATTAAATTTTTCTACAAATGTCGTCGAAAAAGTTTTGTAAAATGTGAATTTTTCACTTTCACGATAGGTTAATCGTTCTTATTGGTCTAATTTGTTAAATATTTAATAACTTGGTCATGTTATCAAATATTTAACAAATTTAGATCAGAAATAAGAAACTTTGTGCTTACTGACCGAAGCAAAAATTAAACTTTTCTACAAATGTCGTGGAAAAAATTTTGTAAACTGCGAATGTTGCACTTTCTTGAAAGCTAAATCGTTTTTATAGATCTTTTTTGTTAAATATTTAATAACTTGGGCATGTTAACAAATATTTTTGAAATTTAACTGTCATGTTTAGAATTTTCATCTGCATTGGTCGAATTTGAGACAGCTTTTTCTGAAAATGTTGTCAATAAATTGTATATATTTTATGCTACACAGACAAATGTATATCTCTTTTTTTATAAGAAAAAAAACGTGGTTTAAAAAATGTATGATTTAAAATTAAATAAGTAAATATAATTTATTTACCAAGTAGTTTCTTACATTTTATTTTTAAAAGATATGTAGTTTAATCTAATATCATTTTTGAACTAATTTATTTTATTTTTAAAACATTCAATATATTAAAAAAAAAAATTATATAATATTTATATTATGTAACAAAAATTCTCCCTTTTATTTTGAAGAAATAAGAAATTTACTTTAATACTTGTTTTAGAACATTATTAATTTGTTTATTATATTTAATATTGTAATAAAGAATTGCATAATTTAAAATTAACAAATTAAAATTTATGTAGGAAAAAATTTTATCTTTTTTTTGCTAAATTATTTCTTAAATACTAAGAGTTACATCATAAATCCTTATGGTTTATTTAGTGCAGAGAAAGAAGGCAACCCGACTTACATAGAAGTTCGGAAACAGAGATCAAATTATTCATCAAAGATATATGTATAGATTGCTTGAAATAAATAAAATAAATGTAATCTATAAACAGGGCTGTTATTGATTTAAATGGAAAAAAAAATTTTCAATTCTCCGGATGTCCAATATTGCATGTAAAGTATCGCAAATCATAAAAAAAACAGAAATTTGTGGATAAATCTTGAAAATTTTAATATTTTATTCGTTATAAAATTTAAAAAATTGTATTAATACAGATGATCAAAATACCTACAATTTACAAATTTTTGGTATCAAGTTATCAAAAAATAATATTAGATTTGTATATCTTCACAGGCCCGTGCGCAGTATTTGCTTCTGGGGGGGGTTTTCAAAAAATAATTTGTGTAAACATTGTTATTTATTAAAAATAATTTTTTAATCAAAAAAGTTGAAAATTTTTAAAGCAAGTTCAGACCTCTCTGGGGGGGGTTTAAACCCCCAAAACCCCCCCCCTTGCGCACGGGCCTGTATCTTCAAGTCATTAAAAGTTATATAAATTCCAAACGTCAATGAACTCATATTTCAATTTGTACCAACTTTTAAATTTAAATTAATTTAAATTTCAATGCATCTTAAGTCAATAATATTAATTAATTTCCATATTCACAATAATCCTTCCTTTGGTAATATTCTTACAAGATTTTTAAGAGATTTTACTTTCATTTTTATATTATAATTTATTATTTTTACAACATTTTTAAAATTTTTTCTCCGTTTAGGTATTTTTGATATTTTTTTTTTTGGTATTTGTCTCTGTTCTTTTTAGGATTTTCTTTAATTTTCTTCTTTTTATAAAAATTATTTAATATTATATTACACAGTTTTCTTATTTATACATTCATTAAACTTTTTATTACGTTAATTTTAATAATTATTTCTATACTTTTAAAAGTAAATACACTTATTTTTTTGTAAATTTATTCAATTTCTTTTCACATCTTGTCTATTTCTTGAGAGTTTTTTTACAAACTTACTTACTTATTCTTTTTTACTTTTTACATTTTTTACAGTTTGTTAGATTAAGAAAAAAACATTTCTCCATTTTCTTCCTGTTCATTTAATTTTTTTGATATTACACTATTTTTTTAGTCCTTTCTTGCGTTTTAATTATTTCTTTAATTTTTACGTTATGTATAAAATATTTATCGAATGCTCTGTTTATTTAATTTTAAAAAATTAAAAGAAACACTTATTTCAGTTCCTATACAATATCTATTTCCCATCTCCTCTGTAAGTCGGGTTGCATTCTTCTGATAAACTAAATAAGCTCTACTATTTTTCCTTCAACTCTTAGATTTTAAAAAATATTTAAATTGTTTAGAAATTATTAATGCATGATTTACAGTAAATAATGTACTTGTTGCATTTAAATGGTTTAAATTATTTTAAATGCGTCTTTTCAATAGAGCTAATTACACTTCAAATAACAAACAACTTTTATTTTTTGTACAAAGTTAGCAAAATTATGTTTGGAACTTGACATTAATTTTTTATATTAAATTTTTACAATTAATATCTAAACATTGAATTTTATAAATAGGTTGATTAATATAATGAATATAATGTACGCCTGTCTATAATTTCAAAGGCGGCGCCGTGTGAATTATAGTACCCGAAAATGCCGTATCAGAACAGCGCACGACAAACTATATTCTGCTACATTGTTTGACATTTTCATTGATGAAATTGAAAAAAATTTACTTTTCTCGAGAGATTGACGCGATTTAAAAACTCAAATACCAAAAACAAAAAAAGTTAAAAAGTGCTAATTAAATTTAAATTTTCACTACGATTTTCATATTCGGAAAAAGTGTCTGGTTTTGCCGAAAAAAATTGTCAAAGTGGGAATCAGTGAGTGAAGTGTCAAGTGATTTTGTATTTCCTCGAGAGATTGACGCGGTTTAAAAACTCAAATGCCAAAAACAAAATAAGTGAAAAAGTGATAATTAAATTTAAATTTTCACTACGATTTTCATTTTCGGAAAAAGTGTCTGGTTTTGCCGAAAAAAATTGTCAAAGTGGGAATCAGTGAGTGAAGTGTCAAGTGATTTTGTATTTCCTCGAGAGATTGACGCGGTTTAAAAACTCAAATGCCAAAAACAAAAAAAGTGAAAAAGTGCTAATTAAATTTAAATTTTCACTACGATTTTCATTTTCGGAAAAAGTGTCTGGTTTTGCCGAAAAAAATTGTCAAAGTGGGAATCAGTGAGTGAAGTGTCAAGTGATTTTGTATTTCCTCGAGAGACTGACGCGATTTAAAAACTCATATGCCAAAAACAAAATAAGTGAAAAAGTGCTAATTAAATTTAAATTTTCACTACGATTTTCATTTTCGGAAAAAGTGTCTGGTTTTATTGGAAAAAATTGCCAAACATGGAACATCATTGGAGGTTGTTTTCATCACACGAATTTCCTCGAGACACTAAAGCTCAGGAAATACTTGATTTATCAAAAGTAAGTATTTTTCTGAATCTTTATTTCAATAGAATTTGCAGTACGATGTTCTTTTGTGGGAAAAGTGTTGGACTTTGTCGCGAAATATTCCTAAGTCTTCAAAACGCATGGGGACAGTCTTTGAGAACCACTGCTCCCCCCTACAGATTCTCTGCGGACTCTGTGTCTCCAACGGCCTTAAACTTCTCTAATGTCCACCCAAAAATGTCACTTTTGTGGAAAGAAACAGTTATTCGTTTTGGTAACTTTTCGAATTCCCAAAAAGATATCAAATAGATGACTTGTTTATGTTAACAAATCGGCAACTTTTTTTTAACGAAAAATGAGAGAAAAGTTAAGTAATTGATGACTTTTATTTATCTTAATTGCAATATATTTGATAGTGTAATTAGTACTTTTTGGAAAGGATAAAAAGGCAAAAGTAGGTGACGATGCCAAACGATTAACTCTTTTTCTATCATGTCAGACATAACCTATAATAATAATGACCATAGTAATAAAGACATTTAACCGTTATAAAATGTTTATATATTTTATTTTATATATTTTTTCTCTTTTTGTATTATCTTATTTATTGTCTTTTATAGTCAGCATGGTCATTCTAATATAATTATATTATAGGTTATCGCCGACATGATCCCTTAAACAATTAATAGACCCTTAAACAATTAATAAATTAATGCAAATATAGTTGAAGTTATACTGTAAATTTTATTAAAATCACATAAACACATGAAGCACATGGAGAATGTGTAGAAACTATAGGCACATCTTCAGGTTAACATAACAAAATATGGCGTGTGGAAATGAGATGCGCACGCATTTTAATAACTGCCGTGCGCTTTTGATGTGTATTTCTATTAACTTTTTGTAAATAACGTTAAGTTAACAAAAAATGATTAACAAAATAATAACAGAAAATCGTTTAACAAATGGTGATTGTAAAATATTACCTTTTTAATAACTTAAATAACATTACAAAAATGTCAACTTAAAAATGTTATCTTATGGATAACCTTTGAATTGTTATCCATTTTGTATGTATCTTCTTAATAACTAAATTAACAATACAAAAATGTCAACTTGAATATGTTATCTTATAGAGAACCATAAGTTGTTATCCATTTTGCATGTATCTCTTTAATAACATTTTGTTAACATCTGTAACTTTTTAATTTGTTAACAAAATTTCGATAACTATTTTTTAACATTTTAAAGTTAACATTTTGACTACTACGTTAAGTTAACTTTTTGTTATCAATTTAAATTACCAAAAAAGTTACCTTAAAAACCATAACTATTTTTTAACTTCTTGAGGTTAACATTTTGATTATTACATTTAGTTAAATTTTCGTTAACAATTTACAGAACCAAAAAGGTTACTTCAAAATGGTAACTTAAATGTTATCAAAACGAGAAGTGTGCCGCTTGGGGTAATATACATCTATCGCGTGACCTATAGCGCGTAAATTTAAAGTTTATATTAAAAATATCTTTTGAAATTAAAGAATTCATTATTAGATAAAATAAATAATAAAGATATTATGATTTCTTAATGTTACAAATTTCTTTAAAATTAAATAGTGCATTCAGTATCTCCTGTGTAACAACATTAAAAATATTATGAATCATGGTGGTCAGCCAAAAAGGTCGGGGACATTTCCACCAAAACCCAATTGACCGAATTTGTAATTGGCTGAAATTTAATTGTCCGAATTTGTAATTCTACAAACTTGCATTTGTCAGAATTTGCAATTCCCCGAACTTGCGTTTGTCCGAGCTATTAACTTCCCGAATTTGTATTTGTCATAACTTTCAAATTATCAAACTGACATTTGCCAAAACATTTAAATCGACGAAATTGCATTTGTTAAAATTTTTAACTCCTCGAACTCGTATTCGTCTGAACTTTTAAATCCACGAACTTGCATTTGCCCGAACTTTGAAATCACCGAACTTGCATTTGTCAAAATATTCAATTACCAGAATTTGCATTTGTCCGAACTTTGAAATCACCAAATTTGCATTTTTCCGAACTTTGAAATCACCGAACTCGCATTTAGCAGAATATTCAACTCTCCAAATTTGCAACTGTCAGAACTTCTAAATCCCTGAATTTGCATTTGTCCAAACTTTAAAATCACCGAACTTACATTCGCCCGAATTTCGAAATCTCCGAATTTGTAATTGTCCGAACTTTGAAATCACCGAACTCACGTTTGGCCGAACTCTTAAGTCTCCGAATTTGCATTTGGCCGAACTTTTAAATTACCGAACTTGCATTTTTCCGAATTTTTAAATCACCGAACTTGCATTTGTCAAACTCCTTAAGTCACCGACTACTCGTGTCCCCGAATTTGCATTTGTCCGACCATAGGAAAGTATGTTTTCTAAAGGAGTCTTATGATTGGATGGTAAATTTCCCGGTAACATTACCAGCCAATCAAAAGACTCATTTAGAAAACCTACTTTCCGATGGTCGGACAAATGCAAATTCGGGGACACGAGTAGTCGGTGACTTAAGGAGTTTGACAAATGCAAGTTCGGTGATTTAAAAATTCGGAAAAATGCAAGTTCGGTAATTTAAAAGTTCGGCCAAATGCAAATTCGGAGACTTAAGAGTTCGGCCAAACGTGAGTTCGGTGATTTCAAAGTTCGGACAATTACAAATTCGGAGATTTTAAAATTCGGGCGAATGTAAGTTCGGTGATTTTAAAGTTTGGACAAATGCAAATTCAGGGATTTAGAAGTTCTGACAGTTGCAAATTTGGAGAGTTGAATATTCTGCTAAATGCGAGTTCGGTGATTTCAAAGTTCGGAAAAATGCAAATTTGGTGATTTCAAAGTTCGGACAAATGCAAATTCTGGTAATTGAATATTTTGACAAATGCAAGTTCGGTGATTTCAAAGTTCGGGCAAATGCAAGTTCGTGGATTTAAAAGTTCAGACGAATACGAGTTCGAGGAGTTAAAAATTTTAACAAATGCAATTTCGTCGATTTAAATGTTTTGGCAAATGTCAGTTTGATAATTTGAAAGTTATGACAAATACAAATTCGGGAAGTTAATAGCTCGGACAAACGCAAGTTTGGGGAATTGCAAATTCTGACAAATGCAAGTTTGTAGAATTACAAATTCGGACAATTAAATTTCGACCAATTACAAATTCGGTCAATTGGGTTTTGGTGGAAATGTCCCCGACCCAGCCAAAACATAATTCTTGGAACCAATTATTTTTCGAACCACAAAAGCTGGTAGATGGAAAAAGCGGTGCATTATGCTTAATTTGTAATAAGATTTTAAAAACACAGCTGAAGACAGATTGAAAACGCACAGGTAGGTTTATACAAAAATAAAATATAAATTAACCACGTTTACTATTATGTTATTTAATTCATTATTAATTGAAAAAAAACTACTTTTTTCGCAGAAAAACTTGTATTTTGACAGAATATATGGTGATTGACGCTGATGTCGGTGGAAAAGTTTTAAATGAGAGTAGGAAAACTAAAATAAGCATCATGTCTATTGATGAAACTTTGCCGCTTAATAATAATAATTCTGTAAGTTTACTTTTTTATTTTTCTTAAGATTATGAGTTTCTTGAAAATCGGTTTATTTTATGCAATTACAATTTTTTTTATTTATTACCTCTGGATTTTTGAAGGAATTTATTCATTCAAGTTTTTAACCGACAATTTTTTTGTTTCTAGATTGATGTTTCAAAGAATGATGATAATTTACAAAATAGTATTGCTAATAAAAGTTCGACTCATACATTTTCTATACCAGTTTTTAGACAACAGAAAAAGCAAACTAAAACAAAGGACTTTTTAAGTACAGTAACGGAAAAGGATAAAACAAACTTCGACGAAGCGCTCGTAAATTTTATTTTGGGCTGCAATATTGATCTGAAAATCATAGATTCATCCTTTTTTAAGAATTTTGTAAAACTTTTACGGCCAGGGTACATATTGCCTGATTCTGAAGAGTTCAAAACCACTCTTTTGATTGAAGTATTTTTAAAAATAAGCAAATCTAAGCAAAATTTTGAAAATCGTTCTGGAGTTCTATACATTAATATTACAGACAAACATGGAATAAAAAATATCTTAAGCAGTATAACAGATCTTGAAGATGCACCAATCTTTTTAAAATAGTTTGAAATATCAGAACTAGAAGACTTTGCTTCTCGAGTTGTTGATTGTATTTTGAAAGCTATAGCTTTAGCTAAGGAAACACATTCGTTAAATATTAACGCAGTTTTAACGACGAGACTACCTGATTTGACAAATATTCCGCCTAATATTTGGTTATTAATTTGTCACAAAGAAATAGCTGACTCTGTGGCTAAGAATTTATATAATAAAAGTATTCATGGACAAATCGAAATTCTTCTAAATGAATATAAAAATAACGAAAGGTTAAGAAAGTTGTTCAAAATTGATTATAATAAAATTAAAGAATTAAATTCTGAGCTATGGATAACTCATTATTCTCAATGTTCTTTTTTTATATCAAGTTTACAGACTTTAAGAAAGCTGTTAGGTGATGGAAAAATAAAATTCAGTAATAAAATCACTTCTCTCTTGTTTAACGAGAACGTTCAAACCGCAGTTGAAAAATTATTAGAAGCTTATAAAGAAATGGATGAACTATTTAAAACTTTTAATAAAAAAGAATGTTCAATCAGCGACGCGATAGAAAAGTGGATACAATTGCAAAATGATACTACGAACGAACAACTTAAAAATAGTATTAGTAATCATGAAGAAGATATAATACAGCTAGTGTCTTTAATTGCGAATGTTTTGAATCCATTATACCGTGGTCATCGATTAACATCTGAACATCTCAAAAAAGTAGGTGATTTCCTTATAGAGAATTTTGAAGGAAGGTCTCTAGACCAATGGGCTAATTATATTGACGAAAATGGTATATTTGCTAAATTAGTAAAAAAGGGTGTTTCTTCCCCTTTGACATTTTGGAGTTTGGCGGCACAGGAGAATCCAGAATTAGCAAAGTTTTCGAAAAAAGTTTTAAGTATACCAGCATCAACAGTTAAAGTTGTTTTTTATTGTAATAAGGAAAACGACTTACCAAAGGAACGGTTAGAAAAGGTTGAAAATTTATATTACAATTTAAATATGCGTGAATCTTATGAAAATGGAAGTATTTAAAATGCTTATTTTGCTATAAAAAATTTAAAGATAAAATGAATAAAACCTGAGGTAAACTTTAACTTTCTCGAAACTTATTTTAAAGAATTTAAAAATATAATGATTAAAACTTCAGGTAAACTTATTCTTTCTCAAACTTCGCGTCAATATTTCTTGAAAAATATTTTAAATTTTGTGTGTTCTTTCATAATCTATGTACCTTACCGAAGGAACTATTATAAAAACTTAAAAAGTTATATCGTAGCGATTAAAATTGCGCAATTTTTGTCTAATTGAGTTTTAAAGTATAAATTTAAGATATGTAATTAAAATTGTGATGTATTTTATATTTCTCAAACTTCTTATAAAGTTTAAAAATTATATTTTAAATATTATAAACAAATGTGATTTAAAAATAATTTTTTATAAGTATTTAATACATATTACATTACTTATATTCGTGATCTCATAGATTATAATTTGTTTGCTTAAAAAATGTCTACGAAATGGATGCATGTAGCGTGTAAGTTATAGTAATTTATTAAAAGTTGTACCGAAAATAAAAATACTGTAATTTTTATACGTTAAATTATACTTTTGTTAGAAAACTCAAGAGAACTGAAAAATAAAACCAAGTATTTTATACATTTTTGTATTTACAATTTCTTTTAACACAATATTACATTCTATAATTACTCTAAAACACACAAAATGGCTTCAAACATTTAAAGAAAAATATTCTTGTACAAATACATATACATTTTTATTAATCTTTGCTCTCATCCCCTTTACTGCTTATTTTCTAGCCTAGTAGTATCGGTCACTTTAAAAAAAAAATTATTTATAAAATGTTGTTAATTTTAGAAACATGTTTTTTGTTTAATTGATTTATGGAAATTTATAACATAATTAAAAATTAGTTAATTCTTACAAAATATAAAAGCAAATTAATAATGATCATTATCTATGAAGTCGAAGTCGTCTAATTTTAAGGTGTAATAGCAATGAATTAAGTTTTTTGATTTTTCATGGCTCAGTCGATTTCTTAACTTATTATGAATGTATGACCACTGAGAAAACAGCCTTTCAATGGCAGCAGTTGAACTAGGAATTTTCATTAATTTTTTAGAAAGTTGTAATAATTTTAAATGATGCTGCTCTGCAAGAGTCCAAAAAACATGTGGAGAGTCAATTTCTTTCTGAAAAAGAGTGCTAAAAATTCCAATTTTGTTTACATAATCTGAAAAGGAGTTCAGTCTATCTTGATCCAAATTTTGATTCAGAAAATTTTTGGCCATTTGATTATAAGAATCATTTTTAGAAAACCGCCTGCCTTGATACACAGGATGCAAGATATTTGCTGCTAAATTTAAAGGCGTAACAACTTTTTTAAGACGGCTTTTTAGAGCTGATTCAATTTCTTCATCGTGAAGTGGAAACTCCAAATTCAACCACTCCTCTAGAGCGTCCGCAATATTATAATCAGATTTCTGGCACTTGTTTACTAGCTCACATATTCCATCAAAAATAATTGTCATTGTGATTAATTCTTGTTCAAACTGTTCGTCAAAAACTAAACCAATAACTTCTGGTGCAATACCGAAATTCAGTTCAAGGTCTACAACAATATTTCGCATATGAGTCAAATTTTTTAACAAACAACGGTATGCATCCCTGAAACTGCACCATCTTGTTTCTCCTGGCAAAACTATTCTGCAGCCGCCAAGTTTGATAAGCTCTCTTTCTAAACAACCCAAGCAGCACGTAATATTACATGAATATCACAGTGACATCATATTGTAATATTGGTAATATTACGGGGTGATATTACTGTGATATTGACGTGATATTGAAATGTCCGCCTCAAGGTAATATTACAAGTAATATAACGGTAATATTACAAAGATTTATTTATTTAAATATTTATTTTACATTAAATAAAATATTTTAAAAAAATCCGGCTCACACGGGGTTCGAACACGCAACGTTCGACACGACGCGAATACGCCTTGTACCTCTCGGCCATCTAGCTCTTGGAATATAGTTCAGAAAGTGTTATTCATATTGTACCAAAGAGAATTTAAGGTACTACATGAAGAACACTTTCTGAAATACATTCCAAGATTTAGATGGCCGAGAGGTACAAGGCGTATTCACGTCGTGTCTAACGTTGCGTGTTCGAACCCCGTGTGAGCCGGGTTTTTCGAAAATATTTTATTTAATGTAAAATAAATATTTAAATAAATAAATATTTGTAATATTACTGTAATATTACTTGTAATATTACTGTAATATTACTTGTAATATTACCTTGAGGCGGACATTTCAATATCACTTCAATATTACGTCAATATCACTGTAATATCACCCCGTAATATTACCAATATTACAATATGATGTCACTGTGATATTCATGTAATATTACGTGCTGCTTGGGAAGATGATATATTGAATACTTTAAGAACTTTTACAACTTTCGCATTAAGGACGTTGGAACCCGAAAGCTGAGAGTGGCGTAGAAACACTTTTTCCTTCTTTGCACGAAAATTTCCCTTTTAAGAATTTTTTTTAAAAACACTGGACACTTTTTCAAAAAATGGGCTATAGTAGACAAAAGTACTTGAGATAAGGAATTTTTTAAACATTTGTTTTATGCAAACAAATGTGCCTACAAGCGTCGAAATTAACTCCCGTTTTGACATTGCAAGCTTTTCCGTAAAAGATAGCCGCCGCCATCTCACTTGAGGCCCATGTCACGTAGCCCGTGCCCGGTAAAAAGGGAGAAATAGAAAATAATTCAGAATCTGAATTATTTCCAATGCGCGATTTTTCCATTTTTTGAGATTCCATTATGAAACCCAAGAAATAAGAAAATTTTATTGATTTCCATTGACTACAGAAAATTTCAAGAAGCGAATTGAAGGCAATTGAAAAGTTGGAGGATAGGAAAATAATTTCTATTGCTTTCAGTTGACCACAGAAAATTTCAAGAAGCGAATTGAAGGCAATTGAAAATTTGGAAGCTATGAATATAATTTCTATTGCATTTAATTGACTACAGAAAATTTCAAGAAGCGAATTGAAGGCAATTGAACAGTTGGAGGATATGGGAATAATTTCTATTGCTTTCAATTGCCTTTAGCGACATTTTTATTGCTAATGCTCTTATTATTTGTTTTTTATTATAAAACTTATACTGAGAAAAAATGCTATTGAATCTATTTCATATTTGTTTCATGTAACAAACAGCATATTCAATATCCTTCGAATAAATATGTAATGGCTTTAATAATAATAAACATAATTGTAAAATAAAAAAAAATCGATCTTTCTCTTATTCAGCTTTAATTTACACCGGTTCAACCCCTCCCTCCTCCTGTTGAATGTCTGGAGGTCTGGTCTATCAAGTGTTGTTCTTTTTATTTGAGAGTATATTTCAAATTTCAGTGAAAAACATCTAGCTGTAGCGACATCACGGAGACGGTCACCCAAGTAATCTCTAAGCTCTAACCACGCTCGATCTTGCTTAACTTTCGTGATCGCGAGCCACGGGATTTCGCTACCCTATTGAAAAAACTCATATGAGATCTCATATGAGATCATATGTGGTTTCCTATATAGAAACTCATATGAAAATTCATGTTCATATAGGAATTCATGTGTGATTTTATATGAGATCGCATGTAAAATCGTATATGAAATTGAGACACGATTTGATATGTGAATTCATATGGGAAATAGTTAAATGTGTTTTTGACAAGAGATCTTGAATAAGATCTCACATGAGATCTCATATAAGATCACACATGAGATCTCATATACGATCACATATGAGATTTCATATAAGATCACATATGAGATCTCATATAAGATCACACATGAGATCTCACATGAGATTTCATACGAGATGACACATGAAATCTCATATGAGATCTCATATGAGATCACACATGCGATCTCATATAAGATATATATATATATATAAAGATATGAGATCATACATGAGATTATACAAATAAATATGCGTTTCTATAAAGAAACTCATGTGGATTCCTATTTGATTTCGTATGTGAATTCTTATGTCAAATCTTATATCAAATCTCATATCGAATTCCATATCAAATCTCAGAAACTCTTAATGAACAACAAATATTTAAATGTTTTCGTCTAATACTTATCTGACAAGTATTATTCCTTATCAATGAGTTTGTTTTTCCATGATTTGGGTCTCTATGTTCTCGTTCTTCTTATATATATTTTCCTCTTCATGTCGATAGTGAGAGAGGTTGAACATACCCAGTAAGAAGGAGGAAATTGAAAAAGATTGGAATTTTATGATTTTCGAAGAAAAAGTCAAATTATGTAATCTTTTTTAATACGTTTTCTGTCCAATCCATTTGTATCTGGGTATAACACCTACTTTTATCCGCAAATCAATCCTTATTAATATGGGTTCAAATATTTGTCAATCCAAATTAATCCCTTTATAAATACAGAAAATAAAATGAATATTTTTTAATGTCCGCAGTTCAGGTTATTCAATACAAATGAATCCCTTTATAATGAAATTAAAATTTCTGAAAAATCAATATTTTTGAAGACCTACAGTTCAGATTTAATTAATCCAATTGAAACCTTTTATAATTAAAAAAATGATATAAATTTTTTTTAATACCTACAGCTTAGATTATTCAATACAAATAAATCTCTATAATAAAATTGAAATTAAAATAAAACTAATATTTTTAAATACCGACAATTCATTTCATCTCTACATGTGATTGAAACTTAATATTTGATAAATTTTTATTTATTTCAGATGAACTCATTTATAATGCGTCTTCGGCGCAAAATATTCGGCGCAAAAACTCTTCCAGTTATAAATACTTGAAAAAATCGATTTTCTATGGATTAATGGATTTTCTTTAAATTGTGAGAAAACGTTATTTTATATGTGCCTTCTATCTGATTAAGATTTCAGGACCCTTTACAGTCTAAAATTTGAGATATTCTTGTTCGAAATTTCAATTTTTTATCATTTTGCATGTAAAATTGAAATTTCGAACAAGAATATCTCAAATTTTAGACGGTAAAGGGTCCTGAAATCTTAACCAGATAGAAGGCACATATAAAATAACGTTTTCTCACAATTTTAAGAAAATCCATAAAAAACGATTTTTTCAAGTATATAACTGCAAGAGAAATACCTTAATTGTGGGTTAAAAAGCGAAAAATACGTAAATTTGAAGATAATTTTTAGTGATCTTTATAATTTATTAAGACGTTGATGAAAGTTTCTTAAAAGTGTTCATCAATAAAATTTTTTTTTACTTAAATATTATTCTTGAATACATTTTTAAAGAATTTAAATTAATCATCTTTTGAAGCTTTTTAAATCTGAATTAGTGGTTTTCTACTATTGAATTAGTGAAAGGTGAGCTACTATTAAATAGTAATAATTTTACTAATTTTTTAGTAGAAAACTACTAATTGAAGAAGTGAAACTTTAACATTTTAATTAGTAGTTTCGTAATATTTCAATTAGTAATTTTTTATTAAAAATTAGTAGTTTTCTACTAAAAAAATTAGTAAAATTATTACTAATTTTACTAATTTTTTATTAATTTTTCCACTTTTCAATAATTCATTAATAGAAAAACACTAATTCAGATTTAGAGAGAAAGTAATTAAATTTTTTTTTAGACTTTATTAAAAAAAACTTTTTTGAAATCTGTTATTGACAGTGTGTAATTTTTAAAAGAAAAACACAACTTCAATGTATGCCTCGATGTATGATCAGTCAACATCATTCTTCAACTTAAACCTAAGAATAAAATAACACAAAGATGATGTTTATGAACCACCTAATTAATGGACTGCCTGTTTTGAGGACCATACTTTCTATTTTGATAAAGTAAAAATTGAGGCAAAAATTTTAGACAGAACGGGAAATTATAAAAACGTATGATCCTTGAAATGAATTAACGTATACAACAGCAGTTAACGAACGTAATGACAGTAACAACTTTTCTGTTTTTTACCAATCAATTTTATAGTTTTAATCTCAGCAATATTTCTGTTTATATTTTCACGAGTATTTTCATTTACATCGTCACAAAAATGTTTCCCGAGGTCTCTAGAATCTTGACCCCTTCATAACAATGCACCCACACAAACAAGTTTTTTTCCCTATCGAGACAACTGAAACTTTTTTTGAACCCTCGCTTGATCCTTTTATGACTTTTAACATGTGTTTCATCTCAACTGTCACTTTCTTTGTAAACTCAGTTTTCGTTAAATTTTGATCCGGTCAACACGTACCAAAAACGCTCATTCAAAACTAAAAATTAAATTATACTGACACAATTTTTTTCGGTTTTCATTATAAAAACTATAAAAACGGTTGTGAAAGTGCTATATGGACTGCCAGATTTTCTGGATAGAAAAATGGATACTATTACTATGTAAATTTCAGGTATATATTATTTTCGTTTTTTACACCACAAATTATTAGCAATAGTTATAATATTTAATAGTTAATTATTTTCGTCATATTGTAATCTTTCTCTTAATTATCAATTATTTTATTGAAATTTCCGTTTAATTCTTTAATTTTCAATTTATTTCTTCAATTTTTAATTATTTTCTTTAATTCTCAAATATTTTCTTTAATTTTTAACTATTTTGATCGATTTTCAATTAATTCCTCAATTTCCAATAATTCCCGGACTTTTTCAATTATTTTTTACACTCATAAAAATTGTTTCAAAATTGCAAATCAATTATTCAATTCTAGAATTCTTCATTTCTCAGTTATTTTCTTCAAATTTAAATTCCACTTTTCAATTTTCAGGTATTTTCTTTAATATTAAAAAATTATCGCTTTTTTTCTATTATTTTGTTCGATATCATTAAGTTTCTTTAATTTTAAATACAATTATTTAATTATGTTCTTTAATTTTTAATGCCATTCTTCAATTTTTATTTCCAATCTTCAGTTGTAATTTTTTTTCAGTTATCAATTATTATTTTTTAAAATTTTAATTTAATTCTTAAATTTTCGATGTATTTCTTCAATTCTCAATTTATTTCCTCGATTCTTTAATTTTCAATTTATTTCTTCAATTTTTAATTATTTTTTTCAATTCTCAAATATTTTCTTTAATTTTAAATTATTTTTATCGATTTTTAATTAATTCCACAATTTCCTATAATTCTTGGACTTTTTCAATTATTTTGTACACTCATAAAAATTGTTTTAAAATTGCAATTATTCATGTAATTTTCTTAATTTGTCAATTTGCAATTATTTTCTTTAAATTTAATATTTCTTGTTTAATTTTTTCAATTATTTTTTCAGTTGTATATTAATCTAGTTATTTTTCGAATTTTGTTTTCAATTGACAATTATTTTCGTCCTTTTTTTACTATTTCCTTCAATATTATTAATCATTTTCCGCAGTTTTCATTTATTTCCTACAATTTTTCAATTTTCAATTATGATCTTAAAATTTTATAACTATTCTTCGATTTTTTAAGTTATTTTGATCGGTTGTGTATTAATCTAGCCATCTTTTGAATTTTGGTTTCAATTGTCAATTATTTTTGTCATTTTGTAATTTTGTTGTTTATTATCAATTATTTTTTTCAAATTTTCAATTTATTTCCTCCATCTTTATTATTTTCTTCAATTTCCATTATTTTTATTGATTTTCAATACAGTTGTATTGAATTGTGTAATTATGTAGCTATTTTTCGAAATTCGTTTTCAAATGTCAATGTATTTTTGTCATTTTTCAAATATATTCTTCAATTTCGTAAGTTTCTTTATTTGAATTTGCAAAAATTTATGTTTTTAAATGACCAATAATGTAAAGGTTGTCGCGCGCTTGAGCGCGCATTAATGTTGCTAGTAAATAATAATTGACAGTCGACAATTTTTATTTTTTTAACCATAGGCCATTAATTTGTAAAACTAGGAAAAAGTTGTGTCTTTCCAGGTGAATTTGTGAGTAATTTAACATTATTAACAATAATTTGTTTATAACAATTGCAATTGGTTGTTGTGGTTAATTTTACTGAATAAGTTATTGTTTTAAAATATAAAAAAATAGTCAAGTCAGAAAAGACTACAACTCGCTAGGTTTATTTGGATATTAGTTATAAATTAATAATTACATAAATTGTGTATAAATGCCCCCCATTTATGGGAGTTGTTTATAACCCTATAAATCGAAATTAATGAAATTAATTTCAAAAATTGAAATTCTTTGTTACTTCTTTGTTCTTTGTTTACACCTTACAGTGATTTCAAATGTGCTCTTTTAATCTAAATTAGTGAAAAACGGTCACTAATTCGAATTAGTGTAACTTTCTACTAATTTTTAGTCAATTTTCACTAAAACTTTAGTAAAGAATTTAACAAAATTAGTAGAAATTTATACTAATTTGAATTTCTTCAGTGACTTTTTACTGATTTATTTTTAAAGAGATGAGTATTTAGAACAATGGATTTGGTTTTATTTATTTAAATTATAAAGAGATTAATTTGGATTGAATCATCTGAACTATGTGCATTCAAATATTAAAATTTCATTTTTTTCATTATAAGGGTATTTATTTTGATTAAATAAAACTGAATCACTTGGATTGACAAATTTTTTCAACCCATATTCATAAGGTTTGATTATCGTGTAAAAGTAGGTGCTATCACCGGATACAAATGTATTGGACAGAAAACGTATTCAAAAATATTAAAATTTTTTAATATTTTTTAATTACTCTCTTCTTACTGGGTACAGCCATCTTGTGACAGTTGTCTTAACTAAGACCTACATGAGAACTTATATGAGATCTCATGTAGAATCTCATGTGGAATCTCATGTAGGTTTTAGTTAAGACAATCGTCGCAAGGTGGCTGTATGTTCAACCTCTCTCGCTATCGACATGAGGAGGAAAAGATATATAAGAAGAACTAGAACATAGTGACCCAAATCATGGAAAAACAAACTCTTTGCAGAGGAATAATACTTGTCAGATAAGTATTAGACTAAAACATTTTAATATTTGTTGTTCATTAAGAGTTTCTGAGATTTGATATGAAATTCGATATGAGATTTGATATAAGATTTGACATAAGAATTCACATACGAAATCAAATAGGAATTCACATGAGTTTCTTTATAGAAACGCATATTCATTTGTATAATCTCATGTATGATCTCATGTGTGATCTTATATGAGATCTCATGTGTGATCTGATATGAGATCTCATATGAGATTCCATGTGTCACCTCGTATGAAATCTCATGTGAGATCTCATGTGTGATCTTATATGAGATCTCATATGTGCCCACACAGCACCGGAAATTCCCTGAATTTTCCCTGAATATTCGTCTACATTTCTCGAATATTCGAACTAAATATTCAGGGAAGTTTCGTGGAAACAGTCAAATGTCCGCCTAGAATAATATTGGGCGCGAAATTTCCCTGAAAATGTATTTCTAATTTTCAGGGAATTTCCGCATCTAACATTCCTCCAATATTCATAGTATTCGTATATTCACTTAACTTGATGCGCACTGGTCGAACTTGGATTCTATGACACTTACGGCTGCGCAGTAGTTTTTAATTTTCTAGAATCCCACGGATGTCGAATATAACATATTTTTTTGATCAATTACCAGATTAAAAAAAATTTTGGAATTTTTTTTAACTTTCCCTGAATTTTCAAGGAATATTAGAGGCAGAAATTCCCTGAAAATTGGAAATACATTTTCAGGGAAATTTCGCGCCCAATATTATTCTAGGCGGACATTTTACTGCTTCCACGAAACTTCCCTGAATATTAAGTTCGAATATTCGAGAAATGTTGACGAATATTCAGGGAAAATTCAGGGAATTTCCGGTGCTGTGTGGGTGATCGTATATGAGATCTCATGTGTGATCTTATATGAGATCTCATGTGAGATATTATTCAAGAAATCTTGTCAAAAACACATAACTATTTCCCATATGAATTCACATATCAAATCGTGTCTCAATTTCATATACGATTTTACATGCGATCTCATATAAGATCACACATGAATTCCTATATGAACATGAGTTTTCATATGAGTTTCTATATAGGAAACCACATATGATCTCATATGAGATCTCATATGAGTTTTTTCAATAGGGTACCTGGTATCGACAGTTGGAAGAGAATTTTATGTATGTTTAATATAAGCTGACTGTTCCAAAATATCACTCATATTACTTTACCATGTCCTCCAGATTTTCTTAACAATTATTTAATAGTTTATGAAAATGTTCCTTCATATTTCATATTCAAGAATATCGTTTTTCCTAAAGATCCTATAAAAAATTGTATATTTGAAATTGCATTTTCAATTTAAAATGCTAAAATTCAGTTTTCTAACCTGTCCTTTATTTATTTACTAACAAAATATATGCTCCCTTGCATTTTTTCATTGGCCAGTATATAGTTTAAATACAAAAAATAAATTACGAATTTATTTAGATTAAATTAATTGTTATCAGAATTTTTTTGTATTGATTGACTTTTTTATAGTCAGGGAAAACCTGAAAAACCCTAAAAAATCAGGGAATTTTATAAAATATTGTTTTAATAAATTAATTACATTAATTTGTATTTTTATGATTTAAATTAGTGACTTTTCATTTGAAATAAATTGAAAATTGCTGAAATAGCAGTTATGACTTTTACCTGATTGATCAATAGAAAATAACTGAAATTTTCAATGCTGTTACTGAAATTGAAAATTATTTCCATCTATATCAATCAGTGAAAAATTGAAAAAACAATTTACAAAATAAATAAAATTATAAAAATTTTTATCAGTGACTAAATTGTCAGTAATTTTTCTGACAATTTATTCATTTCCAACTGATTTTCAACAAAATTTCATTGATTGAAGTTATGAATAGAAAGCGATTTTTAAAATAAAATTGTTTTCCTTAAATTTTATAAGTATTCTTTAATTTGTTTGTTCTGTTGTTGATTGTTCTCGACATTTGTCAAATTTATTGTCATTTGTCAATTTTTTTCATTTTTCAATTATTTTCTTTAATATTCATTTATTTTCATCATATTGTAATTTTTCCTTCAATTCTCAATTATTATCTTAAAACCACAATTTAATTCGTTAATCTTAAATTTAATTCTCCAATTTTCAATTATTTTGTTCGCAAACATAATTGTTTTAAAATTCTAATTCATTTCTTCAATTCTACAACTAAATTATTTTCTTCAAATTTCAATTCCATTTTTCAATTTTCAATTACTTACTTAGTTGGCAAACATTCTTGACATTTTTCAATAATTTTTTTAGATTATCAATAAGTTTCTTTAATTTTAAACTCAATTTAATTATTTTCTTTACCATTTTATTATTTTCGTCATTTAATAATTTTTATTTTAATTATCTATTGTTTTGTTATAATTTCAATTTAATTCTTTAATCTTCAATTTATTTATTTAATTTTTAATTATTCTCTCTAAGTCTTAATCATTTTCTACAAACTTCAATTCCATTTTCCAATTTTCAATTATTTCCTTTACCTAATATTAAAAAATTCTCACCTTTTTTCAATTGTTTATTATTTCGATTATCAGTAAGTCACCTTAATTTTAAATTAAATTGTTCAATTCTTTTCTTCAATTTGCAATTATTTCCAGAAATTATTGCTATAATTTCCTAAAATTTTCATTTTGCAATTATTCAGTTTAAATTTAATATTTATTGTTTAATTTTGCTTCCCCATAGAAGAAGTACTGTTTTAAAATTATTTTAACGAATTGTGTATTAATATAGCCATTTTTGTTTTCCATTGTCAATTAATTATGTTACTTTTAAGATATTTTCTACAATGTTGCAATTATTTCTTTCAATTCTTAATCATTTTCTTTAATTTTCAATTATTTACTACAATTTTTTGAATTTTCGTTTATTCTTTTAACATTTCATCGGCTTAGAATTATAGTGTGCCATGTCCACTTTCTGTCAAATCGAGAAAAAGAGGTTCAAAGTTTACTCACTTCATACTCATTTATAAGCTTTCTTAAAATTAAAAAGTATTTATTTATTATAAAAGATGCTTCTTTTTTAATTAAATTCACGTAAATTACCACAACGTTTATTTAAAAAGTTAATTACATATAAATTTTGTTGCTTAAAGTTTTCATTATCACGTAAAACACACGAAATCGTAGACATATAATTCTAATCTTTTGATTACACAAAATTTTTAATTTATAATTATGATGAATTAAAAGCAGTTTTTGAGTATATCTCTTTATAAAAAATCAAGTTCAACACCTGTGAAATATGCAATACTATAGAATAAATTTTCAAAAAATGGCCATGACGCAGAATAATTTTTAGTCGACGATTTTATAATTATTATTAACCTTTTCAATTATTTTGTTCTATTGTCAAATATTCTCGACAGTTTTCGAAATTTATTTTCAATTGTAAATTATTTTCTGTAATATTTAATTATTTTAGTCATTTTAAAAATTTTTTTGTAATTATCTGTTATTTTCTTACAACTTCAATTTAATTCTTTAATCTTTACTTTATTTCTTCAATTTTTATTTACATTCTTCAATTCCCAATTATTTTCTACTAATTTGAATTCCATTTGTCAATTTTCATATATTGTCTTTAATATTAAAAAAACTTCTTCTTTTTCCAATTACTTTTTTCGATTCACAATAAGTTTCTTTAATTTTAAATTTAATTGGTTACTTACTTTCGTCAAAAATAAATTTTTTTCAAATTTTAATTAAATTTTTCAAGTTTTTAATTATTTTTTTCAATTTCAATGATTTTTTTTTATTTTCAAAAGTCGTTCAATGTACAATTATTTCCAACAATTCTTTCTATAATTTTCTTAAATTTTTAATTGGTAATTATTTTCTTAAAATGTAATATATTAGTTTTTAATTTTTCACTTTTGAATTACTTTTTTCAAGTTTAAATTCCATTCTTTAATTTTTAATTATTTCATTCATATTCAATAATTCTCGCCTTTTTACACTTATCAATTATTTTCTAAAATTTGAATTTAATTCTTAAATTTTTAATTTGCTTCTTCATTTTATTATAATTCTCTTTCAATTTCAATTCCATTCTTCAATTATCAATTATTTCCTTCTATATTCAATATTTCTCTGCTTTTAATTAAATTATTATTTTCTTCAATTTCAAGTAATCTTTTTTGATTTTCAATTCAATTGTTCATTTTGCAATTATTTCCAAGAAATATTTCTATAATTTTCTTAATTTTTCAATTTCCAATTATTTTCCTATAATTTAATATTTCTTGTTTAATTTTTTTTAATAATTTTTTACAGCTGTTTATTAATCTAGTCATTTTTCTCATTTTGTTTTCAATTTTCATCATTTTTCGAATAATTTTTTTCAATTCTTCTACTTATTTTTTAATTATTTTAAAAATAGGAACAAATTATAAAGAAAGCATTCATAAACCTTAAAAGATGTTAGAAATTTAATTTAATTACATTTTTTATTTTTATTATGTTGTACTTTACAACACTTATTAAAATCTCGAAACAGGTCTTGGTATTAAATTGTATTATTTATACTTATTTTTTCATTAACTTACATATTTTGAAAGTATATTTTAATTAATACATAAATACATAAATACATATTTTAATTCACTATTATTAAAAATAAAATATAAATTTGTTAATTGATTTAAAATAAAAATAAAGTTTAATTAAGTAAAATTAGAAATATTAAATTTAATTTAAAAATACATTTTTTCAAAAGTTATTAATTAAAAACGAAAAAAACATCTATAGTGCCGAACTTCAGGTGTGGACAGATTGAAGAAATGAATGAATTAAGGTAGTTCTCTTGGTTCAGTGGTTCTCAACTCAAATTTTGTCATTTTTTACTTATTTTGTGATGTTTAATGAATAGCGCCAACTTCAAGGTGTATAGTCTCTCTCTTTTGTATTTATTAAAAAAAATGAATAAAACGTCAAAACGTGTATTTCAAAATACTATTTTTCAAGATGTAGTACCGCAAGCCATATTTTTCAAAACGGGATCTTATTCCTTATACTTAAGGATGGTAACTTTATGCAAGCCGCATAATCGCATAATTTCTTAAATTTGTCTAAAATGAGAAAATATCGTGTTTCTACATATCCCACATCTTTAAAAAGTTGTTTTTCAAGCGCATAATTTTGCATAATTGACGTATATTCGCAACATAATGCTCATATTGCATAATTAACGCATAATTAGACCAAAACGGTCCTGAATTTAGTTTTCAACTATTTTTTTTTTCGATTTCCAGCATTTAACGTTCGTGTTAGCAGAGTTGGGAAGTCACTCGTAACTCTGTCGTAATTCAAATGTATTTTTACCAGCAAATACGGTCTCTTAAGGAACTCTCAAAGTTCATAAATTTTAAATTAGAATTAAATACACATTCAAATCACCCATGATTGTAATAAACAATTATGAATTGTACGTTTTAATAAAAAGACTGAATTTCTATCTACAGTTTTTTCATAACAATTTAATATTTTTTTTATACTTTATGTCGTTTATTGTTTTTTCGGTATTTTTAAAATTGAAAGAGAAACATAGTACACAAATATCTAAATTTTATGAGAATATATTGTATTACTTTTAAATTTATAATGAATAATTATATTTTTTAATTGCATAATTGACGCATAATTATCATATAATTGTCGCATAATTACCCGGAATTTATGCGCATAATCAGAGTGGTTCAAAACGCATAAAGTTACCATCTCTACTTATACTTTAAAGAATAATTTAGTAGTTTTTATTTTTAAACCTAAAGAAAATTCATTGCGTGGTTAGCAAAATTATATTTTTTAACCATGGCTTCTACTTTTTTCCATGTTAAAATCTCAAATTCATTCTCAACCCTACAGAAAAACGGGACCTCACTTTTCACATAGCTTTCTACGTGCCGTACTATGTGTAAGTGGTGGTGAGAAGGGACGTGAAACGCCATGTGAAAAGGGACGTGCAGAACTACCTCCCTTTTTGAAATTGCTTTTCACGTACAAAACGATGTCCAGAATCATGTGCAAAATAAGGTTGAGAGCTACATAAAAAACCATTCAAATTTAAATTATATTATTTTATGATTTCTACCTTATTGAAACAAACGATTTTTATGTTTGTTTAAAAATGATGTAACTGTCATATTTTTATATTTTTTAAATTATTAAACAGTATAATACATTTTTTATGTAAATAATATTTAATTTAAATATTTTATTCTCAACATAATGTATTATAATAGAAAAAATAAGGGCGGGATAAGGTGTGTAATAAATCCACTATAAATTAATAATAATAAAATCGGTATCACTAATCATTAATTTTTAAAAATGTTTTTTATTAAATTCTTCTTATCACGCCAATTCTGAAACATTCAAAAGTGTTTAAAAGAATTAGATTTTTATTATAATGCGAATTAAAACATTGCTTACTCTCTAAATCTGAATAAGTGATTTTCCACTAATGAATTAGACAAAAATCGGTCACTATTAAATAGTAAATATTTTACTAATCTTTAGTAGAAAACTACTAATTATTAGTAGAAAATTACTCATTTGAAAGTGAAATATCTACTTTTTGAAACAGTGAATTTAGTAGAAAACTAGTAATTATTAGTAGACAAATACTAATTTAAAAGTGAAATATCTACCAATTGAAAAAGTGAATTTCACTGTTTCAATTAATAGATATTTCACTTTAAAATTAGTAATTTTACTAAATTACTAATTATTAGTAGAAAATTGAAACAGTGAAATTCATTTTTTCAATTAGCAGATATTTCTCTTTCAAATTAGTAATTTTCTACTAATAATTAGTAAGGTAACGGTACCTATACTCGATCAGCACCTATAGTCGATCAGTGATGATTTAATTGGACACAATTAATTAATAGTTTTATTACATTGGTAAAATCAATATTATTAAACTATTAATTAATTTTGTCCAATTAATTTGCCACTGATCAACTATACGAACTGATCGAGTATATGTACTGTTACCTTAGCCTCCTACTAAAGATTAGTAGAATATCACTATTTAATAGTGACTGATTTTTTTCTAATTCATTAATGAAAAATCACTAATTCAGATTAAGAGAGTAGTTCAATAAGAATAAATTAGACTATATCCCTCACCTACCACAGTCTTTAATTGCGCGAAAACCTTAATTATTTTATTTATTCTATAATAGAATTCTTCAATATGTTTTGACGTCTACTCTCCTAGAATTTTGTTAGGAAACTGAGGAAACTATTTCTTTCTTGTCCCCTGCTTAAAAACCGTTAGAAAACCGTTTTGCTCTCAGCTAGCGACTCAACACATGTTTGTCAAGTAAGGGACAAGAAAGAAATAGTTTCCTCAGTTTCCTTTCAAAATTCTAGGAGAGTAGACGTCAAAACATATTAAAGAATTCTATTATAGAATAAATAAAATAATTAAGGTTTTCGCGCAATTAAAGACTGTGGTAGGTGAGGGATATAGTCTAATTTATTCTCATTGAACTACTCTCTTAATCTGAATTAGTGATTTTTCATTAATGAATTAGAAAAAAATCAGTCACTATTAAATAGTGATATTCTACTAATCTTTAGTAGGAGGCTAAGGTAACAGTACATATACTCGATCAGTTCCTATAGTTGATCAGTGGCAAATTAATTGGACAAAATTAATTAATAGTTTAATAATATTGATTTTACCAATGTAATAAAACTATTAATTAATTGTGTCCAATTAAATCATCACTGATCGACTATAGGTGCTGATCGAGTATAGGTACCGTTACCTTACTAATTATTAGTAGAAAATTACTAATTTGAAAGAGAAATATCTGCTAATTGAAAAAATGAATTTCACTGTTTCAATTTTCTACTAATAATTAGTAATTTAGTAAAATTACTAATTTTAAAGTGAAATATCTATTAATTGAAACAGTGAAATTCACTTTTTCAATTGGTAGATATTTCACTTTTAAATTAGTATTTGTCTACTAATAATTACTAGTTTTCTACTAAATTCACTGTTTCAAAAAGTAGATATTTCACTTTCAAATGAGTCATTTTCTACTAATAATTAGTAGTTTTGTACTAAAGATTATTAAAATATTTACTATTTAATAGTAACCGATTTTTGTCTAATTCATTAGTGGAAAATCACTTCAGGTGATTCTCTCTTCAGGTTTAGAGAGTAAGCAATGTTTTAATTCGCATTATAATAAAAATCTAATTCTTTTAAACACTTTTGAATGTTTCAGAATTGGCGTGATAAGAAGAATTTAATAAAAAACATTTTTAAAAATTAATGATTAGTGATACCGATTTTATTATTATTAATTTATAGTGGATTTATTACACACCTTATCCCGCCCTTATTTTTTCTATTATAATACATTATGTTGAGAATAAAATATTTAAATTAAATATTATTTACATAAAAAATGTATTATACTGTTTAATAATTTAAAAAATATAAAAATATGACAGTTACATCATTTTTAAACAAACATAAAAATCGTTTGTTTCAATAAGGTAGAAATCATAAAATAATATAATTTAAATTTGAATGGTTTTTTATGTAGCTCTCAACCTTATTTTGCACATGATTCTGGACATCGTTTTGTACGTGAAAAGCAATTTCAAAAAGGGAGGTAGTTCTGCACGTCCCTTTTCACATGGCGTTTCACGTCCCTTCTCACCACCACTTACACATAGTACGGCACGTAGAAAGCTATGTGAAAAGTGAGGTCCCGTTTTTCTGTAGGGAAATATCTTAAAAAGTAGCACCGCTTCCTACTTTTAAAAAAATATCATTGCATTCGTTGAATGTTCTATTATATGATATTTCAATTAAAAAGATATTCAAAGAAAAAGTTTTTCCGAGAGAACTACCTTAAGTTGTTTATTATTATTAAAAATAATGATTATTTATAAATTAAACTTATTGTAAATATTCAGGAAATTTCACGCGCGTATTGAAAGCAATAGAAATTCAAACATTTATTATTTTCATATTCTCTAACTTTTTAATTGCCTTCAATTCCCTTCTTGAAAATTTCTATAGACAATTGAAAGCAATAGAAATTGTCGATTTCTCGTAGTCTCTACTGGTAGTCATTGGACCCTAATATTCAACCTATTCAACTTTTCAGTTGCCTTCAGTTCGCTTCTTGAGAATTTTTGTAGTCAATTGAAAGCAATAGAAATTGTCGATTTTTCGTGGTCTCTACTGATAGTCACTAAAATCTCCTATTCACATTCTCCATTTTTTCAATGGCCTCCAATTCGCTTCTTCATAATTTCTGTAGTCAATTGAAAGCTATACAATTTTCTACTTTTTAAAGTTTCATTTCGAACTCTTTGCAGTTACTTGTATCGGTAACACATTCGCGCATTAAAAATAATTCAGATTCTGAATTAGTTTCAATGTCTCGTATCTTCCTACTAATAGAAAAAAATTCATTTTTCAGAAATTCTATTGCTGGGAAGGGATATTTTAAAAATGGAAAAATCGCGCATTCCAAATAATTGAGTATTCCCGTATTTCTAGCAAAATTTCCAACATTCTAATTTTCTTTTATTTCTCCCCGTTTACCGGGTGCCCAGCTGACAAGCGGCGGCCATCTTTTACGGAAAATCTTGCAATGTCAAAACGATAGTTAATTTTGACGCTTGTAGGCACATTTGTTTGCATAAAACAAATGTTCAAAAAATTCCTTATCTCAAATACTTTTGTCTACATAGCCCTTTTTTTGAAAAAGTGGCCAGTGTTTTTAAAAAAAATTCATAAAAGGGAAATTTTTGAGCAAAGAAGGAAAAAGTGTTTCTACGCCACTCTCAGCTTTCGGGTTCCAACGTCCTTAAAAGAGGAGTCAACTAAACTTTTAGCAAGGAGATTGCCACTGTGGCTACCCTACTGAAAAATCCTATATAGGATACTACATAGGATCCTGTATAGAATCCATATGGATTCCTATGAGAATCCACGTAGGATCCTATATAGGATCCTATATAGGTATTGTCCTATAGGAATCCATGTGGATTCTCATAGGAATCTATGTGGATTCCTATAGGTCGCCTATAGGACAAGTCCTATATAGGATCCTATGTGGACTCTCCTATAGGAATACATGTAGGATCTCATATAGGATCCTGCATAGGCGTCCCAAAAAATTTTTGTACACCCTCCTACATATGATCCTACGTAGGTTCCCATATAAGATCCTACATGGGTACCCCCAAAAAAAATTTGTGTACCCCTTCCTCATGCGCAGTCGTCTTTTATGTATTCTATAATACTTACGCCTGCGCAGTAAATATTTTTCGTCCTTATAATGGTGCTTAATGTATATTTGAATAAAGTTGTTAAAAAAAACAATTAATTTTGTGTACATAATTTTTTTTGGGCGCCCATAAAAGATCCTATATAGGATCCTATATGGGAACCTACGTAGGATCCTATGTAGGGGGGTGTACAAAAATTTTTTTGGGACGCCTATGTAGGATCCTATATGAGATCCTACATGTATTCCTATAGGAGAGTCCACATAGGATCCTATATAGGACGTGTCCTATATATTATCCTCTAACTTTGCCATTATCTGAGCTAGAGGGCTAAAATTTGAATTACTGGTGTTTTTTTGCATGCAGATTATAAAAAAATTATGTTGGGAATTGAAACTAAATATTATGATGTCAAAAGAAAAATTCAAAAATGATCAAAAAGAGGGTTAGACCCCTATGCTAGAGCTCACCCTAATTGTCCTTCAGTACCCCTCAACCCAATAAATTTTGTGTTCCCTCGCACCCCGGCAAGAAGGCTGGAACAGTAAGGAATTGAAAAAATGAATTCCGCTTAGTGCCTGAATTTTCCTCTTTTTTGAGACTCGCGGAACGGAACAAATGTTAGTAAACTTTTATTCCTTTAAGTCCATTTTAGGAGCAACCTAAAACGGTATTTAGAGGAATTCACCAAACCTTCAGTGACATTTTAATTCCTAACAAAGGAAAAGAAGTGGTTCAAGCTGAATTCCTTTAAAATCATATATACAGTAAAAACTTTTTTAAAAATGGTAATAAAAAATTCTCAGCGATAAATAAATTTTTTAGCAGACTACAAAGTATCTTTCTTTTCCATTTTTAATTAATATATATCAGGCTTGGGTCCGTAAATAGTCTACTTCACTATAGAATTTACTTTTATAGTGAATCAGACTATTTACGGACACAAGCCTGATATATATGTTATAAAATCTTTGTTTATACAATAAGAATTATAATAATAATAGTTTGACACAATATGATAATAGTGTATCACTAATAATTGTAAATAAAATAAGTTATTTACAAAAATTTACTTTGACAATATTATTAATTTCATATAAGAATAATGACTAACACTCGGTCATTTAATGTCAAAATTTCTTGTTGTTAAAATATATTATCCATCATATTTTAATATTATCAATTTCAATGTGTAGTCTTTAAAATATGTGTAGTTATTTTGAGGTATAAAAAATAGAATTTATTAATAATAATAATAATAATAATAATAATAATAATCCTGGTCACGGCACCACTCGATATCTCTGTGGTAAATGGTAACGTCCGTTACCGAATATCACAGAATTGCCTGACCGCTTAGGTCAGGTAAGATGCCCTCTTCCGAACACCAAGGAAATATTTGGTCCACTTGACCAAGTGTTTGAGTGGCATCTAAGATGGGGTTTCTGACATCTCAATCGAGCGCCTCCCCAGGTGGCGGATAGGGGAAATCCTCCCAGATATGGGTGGAACCGGGCAATTCAAATACCCGGGGCGGACCAACGTCAGATAGGGGTGGGCACCCGATATAATTGTCGACTTTGTGTTGGGCTAACCACTCACACAGAGTTTTTTGCGGTTACGACCACAGTAACGCGCAGCGCCACCCACAATGGGTCTCTCTCGGATGGAGACCAGGGTTCAGTTGGGAGTGGCAATAGGATAGAACCCAGGCAACGACCAGGCTTCGACCAGGGACAAACTCGTACACGTTTAAAATGGACGGACCAACTTCGAAGGGACATCTTAGACTGTTGGCGACAGAGCTCTCCGGACCGAAGAGGTTACATGTTGAGGCTTCATGAGCGATGGAGCAATATGCATCCCCAATACGCACAAATGAAACCTCAGTACTTACGAGATCAGGTATCCTTTTTGCGAAGGAAAGGCCATGAAGTTCTTCAAGAAGAACCCTCTGAAAACATACCATCAGTTCTTACAACAACACCTTTGCAGACAGTTGAGTATGTAAACATAAGAGCAAGGGAAACCAAAATCCATCTTAAGGTTTCCATTAAAATGGACAAAATGGCTGAAGCGAATAGAGAACTTGCATTACTTCCAGAGGATGTAGATCTCTGGACATTGAACTGTGCAGTCTATGAAAAAGCAGTTTCCTTGGTTCGTGACAGTAACAGAAAATCTGTTTCAGAACGCGTTGCCAAAACCTGTAAAAGAATTAGGCAGGTTCAGTTCAAAATTGGGGTGGCTAGAAGGAATGCTTCTCACCTTCAGAGTGTGGTTGCTTATCTGGAGACGAATCGGAGATTTACACCTAGAGTGTTAGAAATATCCCGATCTCTGAAAATATTGCATCATACTTTGAATAAATCTAAGCTGCAGACCATCAAGCAGCATTGGACTGAGAAGATACGTTATCTTGTAGTCATAAGAGAACGTTTGGAACGTCGGGTTAAGTGGATAAGGCAAAATAATGTTTTCGAAACTAATCCTTCCCGCCTATTCGGTATAACATCGCCGGTCGTTGACAGACCACCATGTCGCGAAGAGATCGAAAACTTCTGGAAAAACATCTATGAAACCTCATATTCGTTGAATAAAGAAGACGCTTCTTTGCCTCTTTTCCGTAGCTTTTGTCTTAGACAAGGGCTTGACCATCATGCGGAGGAATGCCCATCAATTACTAAGGAGGAAGTGAGAAATGTAATTGCTAAAACTAAAACCTTTTCAGCGCCTGGGCCGGATAAAATTAACAACATGTGGTGGAAGAAGTTTACTTCAACACACCAACACCTGGCCCGCATATTCTCAACTTTTCTCAACGGAGAACATCCCGTACCACAGTGGTTGGTGGATGGACGTACGGTACTATTGCCAAAATGTGGAGATTTGACTTGTCCAAAGAATTACAGACCAATAGCTTGTCTTAACACCTGCTACAAGCTATTTACTGGTATCCTTAAGGAAAGAATTTTGTCATCTATTCAACCAGTATGGAGTACAATAGGCGAACAACGAGGATGCAAGAGAGGTCTGGCAGGTTGTAGGGAGAACCTACTGATTGATAGGTGTGTCACCCAAGACTCGATATTTTATCGACGAAACTTGTCCATGGCTTGGATTGACTACCGTAAGGCGTTTGATTCCACCAGTCATGAGCTTATTATTAAGCTTCTTGAATGTCTTGCGGTACATCCAGACATAGTGAGATGCTTGAGAGAGCTTATGCTTTTATGGAGAACAAGGTTTGTATTAACATCAAACAAGCAACAGGTGATGACTGACGTCATCATCTACAAAAGAGGAGTTTTCCAAGGCGACTCTCTTAGTCCTCTATTGTTTTGTATCTCCCTCTTGCCTCTGTCTGTTGTGCTTCGTGAAAAGCACTCTGGATACTTGTGTGGCAAACCAAGACATAGAGTTCACAAGATTAACCACCTGTTTTACATGGACGATCTTAAGCTCTATGGCTCCAGTAAGGAAGCATTAAAAATTCTAGTGTTTGCAGTGGCCAAGTATTCCAGTGCAATTGGAATGAGCTTTGGACTTGATAAATGTGCTGTTGTCCATATGAATAGAGGAAGACTGGAAACATCTGAAACATCAGGCGATTTAGACGATCTTCAGCTTATTGGTGGCAACACCATTCATCATCTTGGTGAAGGAGAAACTTACGCATATCTTGGAATTCCACAATCGGAAACTCAAGACGTGCGTGGGCTTAAAGATCAACTCCAAATTAAATATCGAGGTCTTCTCAGAAAAATTTGGTCATCCGAATTATCAGGGAAGAATAAGATACAGGCCACAAATGTATTAGCCATTCCTTTAATACTCTACACATTTGGGGCTGTTAATACCACCTTTGATGCTCAAAAAACATGTAAAGAATGCAGAACATGTACTTCTTTTAGAAAAACATGTTAGTAAGCCTGTTCACGGACAATTTTATAATATCGTCAGAGAAATGGGATTGTCTGTAGGTTTGTCTTTTGCATTCCTTAAATCCGCTGGATTAAAATCGGAGACAGAGGGATTTTTGTTCGCTTGTCAGGATGGAGTGATTAATACTTTGGTGTACCGCAGCCGTGTGATGCATATACCTGTTGACGATTCCAACTGTCGTGCATGCAAGCAATACCCGGAGACACTTAGTCATATATTAAGTGCCTGTCCGATTTATGCATGTAACAGATATATAGAAAGACACAATGCTGATCTGAAGGTTTTGTATTACCACCTTCGTCACCAGTACGGTATAGATAAGGAGCCCATTCTGCCGTATGCCCAAATGGATCAAGAATCCGTTGTAGAAAATGACCAGTGCAAGATCTACTGGAATGTTTCTTTCCCCACCACTCATCATATCAGTGCCACCAAGCCTGATATGGTCCTCCAAGATCATAAAAGTAAGATCATTTATGTAGTTGAGTTTTCGGCTTCTGCCGACAGAAACATCATTAAAAAGGAGGATGAGAAACGGATAAAATATCAAGAGCTCTTATTCGAATTGAGTAAAATGCATCCAGGATATAGAGTCCATTTGATTGTTTTAATTCTCGGCTGCTTAGGAGGGATGAAGGCTTCATTTGTGAGCCAACTGAAGAAGATCCCAACCTGCGAACGTCAAGCCAATTTGTTAGCAGGTAGAATGCAAAAAGCAGTTCTTTTGAATTCTCTTTTTGTGGTCCGACAGCACTGTTCCTTGTAAAAAAAAAACATCTTTAAAGGTAGCTCTAAAAAAGCATCCAACAATTTCATGTCGGCCGCATAAGAACATCGGCGGCAATGGACATGAAGACCCAAAGAACAGAATGGTGAAACTGTACAGAGAAAAAAAAAAAGAAACTTTTGCTTACCTTCCAGGACGGAAGGAGCAAAAGTTGATAAGAATATGTAAAGCAAGAATTGGGAGAGGTTGTTTTAGTGCGGTATTGCCACAGGATGTGGTCGAGTCCCACACGAACAAGTGCGTAAATGCATTTTTTCCTCTCCTAAACTTGTTTTGTAAAAAAAAAAAAAAAAAAAAAAAAAAAAAAAGTAATAATATTCATAATAACAATAATAATAATAATAATCATAATGATATAATAATATTCATAATACAATAATAATACACAAAAACAATAATAATAATAATAATAATAATATTAATAATACTAATAACGGAGAAATAATAAACAGCATATTATTGCTACCCACACAGCACCGGAAATTCCCTGAATTTTCCCTGAATATTCGTCTACATTTCTCGAATATTCGAACTAAATATTCAGGGAAGTTTCGTGGAAACAGTCAAATGTCCGCCTAGAATAATATTGGGCGCGAAATTTCCCTGAAAATGTATTTCTAATTTTCAGGGAATTTCCGCATCTAACATTCCTCCAATATTCATAGTATTCGTATATTCACTTAACTTGATGCGCACTGGTCGAACTTGGATTCTATGACACTTACGGCTGCGCAGTAGTTTTTAATTTTCTAGAATTCCACGGATGTCGAATATAACATATTTTTTTGATCAATTACCAGATTAAAAAAAATTTTGGAATTTTTTTTTAACTTTCCCTGAATTTTCAAGGAATATTAGAGGCAGAAATTCCCTGAAAATTGGAAATACATTTTCAGGGAAATTTCGCGCCCAATATTATTCTAGGCGGACATTTTACTGCTTCCACGAAACTTCCCTGAATATTAAGTTCGAATATTCGAGAAATGTTGACGAATATTCAGGGAAAATTCAGGGAATTTCCGGTGCTGTGTGGGTATTGTTAGGATATACATATCAATAAACTTATTATAACTTAAGACCTACATGAGCACTTTTTAAAGTAATTAAGGAAATGAATATTATTAACTAAATAGAAGAGGACCTTTAATAAAACTTAATTTTGATTAAAATTTAAGCTCTTTGTGAAAACACGTTCAAAACTTTCGCGAACTTAACTGTTTGAAAGTCCAAAAGAAACTGCGACCGTTAGCGACATAACACAAAGAAAAAGTATAAGTCCTTTCGTTGGAAATTTAGAGCCATATGCTTTTCTTCACATTTTCAGTTATAGGAATGTGACACTCTCAAAACCGGTTTCGAGCGGAGTAAGGAGGGGAGTCAATAAGTATAGTTATAATTATCAACTGCCCTTAGTGAATAATTGGATTAAAAAGAATTGAAAATATTCGCTTCACAACATTGTTCTCAACGGATTTCAAAGAGAGTCAAAATATACTGAATGAATTCTACCTAGGGGAACTCGTTTTTACCAGCTTACAGCTGATCTGACGGAACATTTCGGAGTTGAAAATGACTGAAATGAATCCCGCTTTACGGTATAGGATATACGCTTCGGAATAATGAAAAATTCACGTCGCTAAATTTCGAGTTCTATTTCGTGACCATGAAATTCGAGGAAAATTCAGGCATTAAGAAGAAAAGATATGTTTGATGTTTCGGGCGTAACTCTGTAAATTCGAATTCTTTACTATTCCAGCCTTCTTGCCGGGACGGAGCGAGCACACTTTGGGAACAAAAAGTGTTCCCATAATATCCCCAAAGTGTTCCCGTTTTGTCTTAATGCAAAAAATATAAATAAATATGAGTAAAATTGTCTGGGAAGCAATTGTTATGATGGGACTTATTATTTTTGTTGCTGTGAATAAGAAAAAACAGTGGGTTAATTGTTAATTAAGAAAGAAAAGTAAAAAATGTTGAAGTTTACTGTTTACGGGTTTTTCTACACCAGTTCGTGTCGACCAATCAGAGATGACCATCTGTTTCATCGCGCGAAATTGAAATTCGTCTTTTCGATTTGAACAATTTATAAGGGTAAATAAATTGAAATGTTCATTAAATTGATGAATATAATAATTATTGTTTAAAAAACTAAGTTTGAAATTATGTTTAATAATTGATGAGTAGGGATCCCTCGGAATTAAACAATTGTCAGTAATAATTATGAAAAGTCTGTAGATAATTACTTTTCCCACGTAATTGAAAAAATAAATATAATTATTTTCATTTTTCCACATAATTAACGCAATAAATGTAATTTTTTACTTTTGTTTAGAAATAAAAAGTTATAATTACCTTTGTTGAGAAATTAATTTATTGGATATATTCTCAAAATTATCTTTTTTTTTTATTAGAAAAAAGCAATTAATTATGTATTTATTTTGTTTATTTATTTAAAAGTTTTAATCTATTTAAAGTACATTACATCCTATGCTGAATATTTATAAACCTGGATAATATTCAATAGGGGCAAGAACGCAACCCGACTTAAAGAGAAGATCAGAAAAAAGAGATTCAACAGGGGCTGATATTCAATTTTTGTTTAAAGTGGTAAAATTAATTCGAAAATGTTAAGTATAATAATTTCTTGCGTTAAAATAACATTTAAACATTCGGATGAGAAAATTGTCAAGAACAAAATTAATTTTCATGGGTTTTTAAGATAAAATTATAAGATGGTAAAAATATATTGATTCAATATTATAATAAATATTTATTTATTACATCTGATATTATAATATTTAAATTAACTCAGCGATTTATATTATACCAATAATATGCTTACAAACAAAGTTTATATCCAGCTAAAAACTTGGTAAACAGTTTTTTAAAACTAGATAATAGGTAATTTTTGCTGAATTTCATTTGACTAAGACAGCTTTATTAAATACGTACACATAAACAATGTAAATTAAGATTAACTAAAATATATTACTGTTAATTGAAGATTGATAATTTTCATTTCATCGTTTATAAGTAATTTACAAATATTTTATGAGTTATTGTAATTTTTTAAAATACACTATTTAATATTTTTTAATAGTTTATATTAATATTAAATTCAAAACCTCAAAGTTGTAGAAGGTTACAAAAAGAAGTTATAAATTCCGAAAAAGAAATAAAATTTATACCATAATGATATGCTTACTGAATGTAGGAAATTTTCGAGTTTTTTATTTTAAAACTAGATTTTTAAAAAATTTGGTCGCAACAGCCTTTAGTCGAAAGTCAGTGGATTGATTCTAATAACATCATTGTCATTCTCTGACATTCATTCCGTAAATAAAACAAATTACTGCCTTGATCTTCTGCAATTCAGAGAATGTTTTCAAGTTTAAGGTTAATCGAGCCTGTGAATAAAAATGTACTTACTTAATTTGAATGTTGATTTTTTTCAAACTTCTGGATAAATTAGTCAATGTAGTTTGAATAGAAATAATAGAGTAGTACCCTGTAATAAGAGGGTTATTGAGCAAGCGTTTTGGTTAGTTGAGCAAGCCCTCTGCTCAATTGTCCTAACGAAATATGGACAATTGGGCTGGTTGCTCATTCACCCAATGCATTGAGTCCAATAATCCACAAGGTATTTCGAGCTTAAAACTGGAGAAAAAGCGACTTAATATTGATAAAACACTAAGAAACGTTAAATTAAGCATAAATACACAAAATTAGATAATAAAAATACGTATATTAAGAATAAATAACATTTTCGAAAAGACGTGATTTATTGACACTCAGAGAGCAGAACACCTGACTAGCAGAATAGACGTAGCCAATCAAAATCTTTCTACCGCGAGAGACTAAATTGTGATTGGCTACGTCTATTTTGCTAGTCAGGTGTTCTGCTCCCTGTGTGTCAATAAATCACGTCTTTTCGAAAATGTTATTTATTCTTAATATACGTATTTTTATTATCTAATTTTGTGTATTTATGCTTAATTTAACGTTTCTTAGTGTTTTATCAATATTAAGTCGCTTTTTCTCCAGTTTTAAGCTCGAAATACCTTGTGGATTATTGGACTCAATGCATTGGGTGAATGAGCAACCAGCCCAATTGTCCATATTTCGTTAGGACAATTGAGCAGAGGGCTTGCTCAACTAGCCAAAACGCTTGCTCAATAACCCTCTTATTACAGGGTACAAGTGCGGAAACTATATCAGATGTAATATCAGATGTAATAAATAAATATTTATTATAATATTGACCCAGTGGGCAAAAAAAACCAAAAGACGTCCTTAAGACGTCTTTTGGACATGAAAGCCG